>JAACNH010001761.1:0-58298 GCA_019447015.1 Hymenochirus boettgeri | reverse complement strand
ACCCTTTATACACTGCTATGGCCCTCTATACTCGGCTATGCCCTCTATACTCCGATATACCCTCTATACTTTGCTATGCCTTCTATACTCTGTCCTCTATACTCTGCTATACCCTTTATACACTGCTATGCCCTCTATACTCGGCTATGCCCTCTATAATCCGATATACCTCTATACTTTGCTATGCCTTCTATACTCTGCTATACCCTCTATGCTCTGCTATGCCCTCTATACTCTGAAATACCGTCTATACTCGGCTATGCCCTTTTCTACTCGCTATACCCGCTATACTCTGCTTGCCCTTATCTCTGCTCTGCCATTTATACTCTGCTATGCCTTCTATACTCCGCTTACTGTCTATACACGGCTATGCCCTCTATACTCTGATATACCCTCTATATTTTTCTATGCCTTCTATACTCTGCTATGTCCCCTATACACTGCTACCTGGCTATACTCGGCTATGCCCTATACTCACTATTACCCGCTATACGTTGCTATGCCCTCTATACTCTGCTATGCCTTCTATACTCTGCTATACTGTCTATACTCGGCTATTCCTCTATACTCCGATATACCCTCATACTTTGCTATGCCTTCTATACTCTGCTATGTCCTCTATACTCTGGTATACCCTTTATACACTGCTATGCCTCTATACTCTGCTATGCCTTCTATACACTGCTATACTGTCTATACTCAGCTATACCCTCTATACTCGCTATACCCGCTATACTTTGCTATGCCCACTATACTCTGCTATGCCCCTATACTCTCTGCCCTCTATACTCTGCTTGCCTTCTATACTCTGCTATACTGTCAATACACGCTATGCCCTCTATACTCCGATATACCCTCTATACTTTGCTATGCCTTCTATACTCTATGTCCTCTATACTCTGCTATCCCTTTATACACTGCTATCCCCTCTATACTCTGCTTGCCTTCTATACACACTGCTATACTGTCTATACATGGCTATGCCCTCTATACTCGGCTATACCCGCTATCTTTGCATGCCTCTATACTCTGCTATGCCCTCTATACTCTGCTCTGCTTCTATACTCTGCTATACTGTCTATACTAGGCTATGCCCTCTATACTCCAATATACCCTCTATAATTTGCTATGCCCTCTATACTCTACTCTCTGCTACTCTCTATTCTCTGCTATGCCCTCTATACTCTGCTATGCCCTCTATACTCTGCTTGCCCCATTAGCACTCTGTAAAAACAAATAATGCACCAAATAAGTCACAAATTAGAAATTCATTTTTCAATAATACAAATGAAATATCCCTATATTACTGGTGCCATGATACATCATTTACCGACTCTTAATAAAAATAAACTACACAGACAATTGATCAAGGAACTATTAAGGCTGTGTACACACCATGCAATTTTTGCATACCGTACAACCGATAGTTCAGTGTATCGGTAGATCTGGCTGGAAAAAAAGCATGTTTGCGGCGGGTCATGAACATTTGTTCGAATTGGACGAATGGCATCCAAAAACCACGGCAGAACGGGTGATCCTCTATAGATCGCACGTTCGGTTGAGGTGAACTGTTGGGCGTGGCTACTTTTGCAGTGACCGACAGTCCTTCTCCTGGCTACTGGTTGAAAGTGCTGAACGGTGGTCGGTCGGGACAAAAAAATCTAATGGTGTGTACCAGGCTTAGGAGTTGAAAACCGCATTTAATATACATACATGCCATAATTGCAGTTCTTTACATCCTTTTGTGCACATTACTGTGAGAAAATTTGCCCTGTTTTATCCTCCTTTTACTTTTCTGCTTAAGCCCAGAAGATTTAAGCAATCAAACAAAGGAGCTACCAATGAAAATCCACCACAATGGCTTCAAAATTAAATCAATCCCTTTGCCTCTTTGAAGCACTGTAATCTTGTCAAAAACTAAGCTTACAAATGCTTTTTTTAACAAAATAATTTGTCTCACAAGTTTGCAAATCGAAAGAAGCTACATCTATTTTTAGTTTCTGATGTTAAAAGACAACACATGTCCTACTAAGGCTAGCTACTCATCAGGCCCAGAATATTGCTGGGCACAGCGAAAATCATTGTGAAAAATATTTCAGCCCAAACGATCGTGCGCTCCATAGGAGATAACACAAAATTTACCGACCTACGCGATCAAACTTGCAACAGTCCAATTCAGCTGGCAGCGTCCAGAAAAGTCATATGATATTTTAGCCTGAGCAAGTATAACTCCAATTGATCAGTAAGCCCTGTGTACTTAGCCTTAAGGCATTATATCTGCCATAAATTTGTATATTTATTTTTACTTGCTTTTTTGTTGTTGTTTTTTATTCATTTTATTATATCAAGCCATTGCAAGTAATTTACAGGTAAATGTATGCAGTTTATAGACTTTTGAATATATAGCAATATTAGTTCATATCTGTTATAGTATGTTGGTGCACTGACCAATGGCTGTACACTGTTCCGAGTTACACTTTAAAAAGATCTAAACTTTAACAATTTGGTGCTTACTTATTATCGCATGAATTTAAACAGCTGCCCTGAGCCACACACTTAGCCACCTTGTACACTTTGTGTATAAGATGAGCAGAGTAGTAGTTCTAGGTCGTTTGGGGGATTACCAACGTAGCACTATTGTCTCCCTTACACAGAATACCCCTGCCTGCAGGAATAATAGGTTGATTCTTGACCATATATCTTGTGGAAGACCCCAAATATACACTGTAGAGGGTGGAGTGGAATGGGATGTGGGTATAGGGGTTAAGGAATTGGATCACCTCTCCCCAGAATCCCAGCACCCGCAGGCATTCCCACAACATATCGATAAAGTCTGCCATGAGTGACTGTATTTAGGACAGTCTGGAGAATGTGAAGGGGCCTATATGGCCTAGTCTCATGGGGGTGTAGTATTTTAGTTATAATGTATTAATTAAATTAGTCTATTGTTTACCGATGGGGAGAACTGGGTGTGAGAGGCCACATCTCAGCCCTTGGTCTCCAGGAAGGTCTCAGAGCTTGTGGGCCCATCTAGTACGATATGTTCCATACTCTTGAATTAGACAAGAGTATAGTCACAATATCACTCCACGTAGGCCCTGGGTTTGAATAACTTGAGGAAAACTACATCTGAGTGCATGGATCATTTGCATATTATCTGTAGTGATTCAAAAACAAAAGAAGAAGGAAAAATATTTGCAAAACACTCTCAGTGTTTTATTAATGCACATCAATATGTGCATCAATAAACACTGAGAGTGTTTTGCAATATTTTTTCCAGCGTCCAGATTCCTTCTTTTGTTTTTGAATTGCTTTGCCTTGGCTTTAAAGCAGATGCCAGGAACCTTGTGATCGCTATCCTAGATATGAGAGGTTGCCCACACTATTTGATATATATCTGTATTGGATTGTGTTGGGGAGTTTGTATTTTTGTTTCAAGCTCGGGTATTATGTCACCATCATATTTCCCAGGAACCTCACTCCCACTGTCTCCTACCAACCAGCACCAGCTAGTCCCATAAGCTCATTCAGCATTTGTTTGTTCCACAACGGTGCACAGTAATAGTGACCAGTGAGAGAGTGGTGGCAATTTGTAGTTTTGCAAAATTCTGCAAGCCTGTTTATGCAAGGGGGTCCCAGAGTCAATTATATGTAACTTAGAGCTGCCAAATAGGCCTAAATACTCTGATAAATAAGACTCATCATGAGGTCTGATGCCTTGGATGGTGTCTGGGGATTGACCCAGCATATTTTTACTTGTTTAGCACTACTTGAATGTAAAGTTAATTCATACACCATTAGATACGTGGGAAATCTGATATGGCATAATGAGTGTAAAACCCAAGGCATCCAATGAAATATTAGTATTTGATATGTCAGTAACTGTGATTACCAAAATGCAACTGTAGTTGATATGGAACCAAAACAATCTAATCAATTTGAAGGGATTTATTTATATGTATTTTAATAATACATTGATAATGTGATTTCTACTGACAAAGCAAAATATCACTTTCCATTATTAATATGTTTTTTCCCCACATGGCCACACTAAGAAAACCACAAAATTTGACTTTTAAATTACTTTCCAAATATGGGATGTTTTAACTTGTCTGTATCATATCCACAAGACTACTGGCAACTGGAAGTATATGAGGTTATTAGATCACAGAAATAACATAGGTGGAAGAAACTACTTGATGTAATTATCACAACTACTCATGTAAACTCTGAACTGTGAGATTGATAATTTGGTAATTAAAGTAACATCGGCCACACAAATAGGAATTGGGCTAGGCCACACTAGCGCATTTTTCACCCCGATTTTTGCTAAAATGGAAATTGCGGGGACGCGAAAATTCCTGCGATTTCCGATGCGCATTCAATTGTGCGTCCATTCGCTTTGGTAACAAATGCGTTCACCAATTTTTTGGTGCGTTAACGCATGCATTTCCATAAGGCAAAACGGCAAAAACGCACGCACAAACGCAATACGTGCAAAATCACGCACACAATCACGTGCGATTACGCTCGTGATTTTGTGTTCGATTCCTGTGCGTTGCAGTGTGGCCTCAGCCTTATTGGACTTTTCTGCATCGGTTCCAGGGGTGGGCAATTTTACGGGGGCCGCATGAGAAACTTGGTATGCTATGAAGGCTTTGTATGGTTCAACTCAATTCTCACTACAAAGGTTCCAATTTTAAATAGAAGGTGTGTAATATTTTAGACCCATTACATGTACACGTTTATAGGCAGGGGACAGTTAGGGGCAGCCTAAAGGCTGCATCTGGCCCCCAGTCTGATCTATTCTGTCACAATTTAGTGTATAGGAATTTACACTGACTAAATACATGCAACCTAACAAACAAAATAAACATTAACAATCCATGCAATAATTGGATAAACTTCTTCATGTTACCACATGTTAGATCTATACTTTTTGGGCCCATACACGTGCCAATCCCGATCGTACAATATTGCATCATCGTCGGATCTTGTATTGACAACTGCAATATTTACCCTTTACTTAGAGGCTCCTGAACTTACCTTATATGTCACAATCCCCTCCTACAGCTCTCCTCTATGGCCACTACTAGGTTGCAGTCATTATTCTCAGGCATGATAGTGACATCATGACAAAACTTACAGCCATAACAGAGCCTCCTCCTCTGTGGTTGCGTGGGGATCAGAGTTTATATATGTCTGGGAAAAGAGTAAGGTGGCCATAAATTTGAACTGTTTAAAGTATAATGGTTTTTTTTTTAACTAGAATATCTTACTCTATATGACCACTTCATGTTTTCTTTTGCTTGAGTTATGGATTGAGGAACAGTCATTCAACATTATACATAAACAGGTGAGTTATGCACACAAGCAATCCAAATTGTAAGTTGGATTCCACACCCTCCCACTGCTCCGTGTCCTGCAGTGTATGACAGCCAAATAATGATAAAGGCTGGTTACTCTACAGAGTAACCAAATTTATTGCAACACTTTCGGACTTTGTTGCAAGTCCTTTGTCAAGCAATCAAACAAAGTGAGCCAAGTGCATATATAGGAACAACTCCTTCTAAACCACACTGCTTTAACTCAATCTTGCAAAAGTATGTAGCAGTCCATCAAGTGCTTCTTGCAGTGAAGTTGGTGATGCCATCAATCTTCAGCTAAATTAAAAACAATAAAATAGGGCTACATCTCTAAATCATTATATACCGGGAGCTAAAACATCTTTATCAATAAAATCTGTGTTATCATAAAAATGTGCTGAAAAATACAAATGGGGAAATTCAATAAAAGTTCTTAATCGTTAAAAATGGTGCTAATTTTGCCCCAACCAATCAGATGTTAGCTTCAAATGTTAAATAAGATCTGATTGGTTGGGGCAAATTATCACCATTTTTAACGTTAAGAACTTTTATTGAATCTCCCTGATGATGTTTGTGTTCAAAAAAGTGTCTCATAACGTAAGTGTCAGTTTAAGTATCGGCGTCAACATTATACGTAACTGAAGGGAAGGAAATATTTGGGTAAATTTCTTCATAATGTTCTACAACAAAAAACTTAATTCATCTAAACTTTTAGCATTATTCGTGTTTTCATGACTTTCATTACTATATATAGTGTAGTTATAATAAGAGATCATCTCATTTATAAATGTGCAGAACATAAACTGCTGTATAAACCACGACGTAATTGCCAAATGTATTTGTTTTTATTTAATAAATATAGTCGTTGGCATTTGTTATTGCTGTGTTTATTCATTAAGCACTTTTGTATTTCTCTCTCTGTAATTCATTGGTTTCTATTAACTTTATAAAGGGGTGATACGATTATCATACAATACTGAGTTTGTTCAAAATTGGCCCCTTTGGACTTCATCAAATGATGCTGATGATGCAAATAATGTCTTATTGAAATAATCAAGGAATCTGATTTTAGTTTTTTGATTATGAATTTTTTTTATTAATGACATACATAGCAAGTGCAAATAAGAATAAGAAAAATAATTTGTAAAAGCAAGACTAGTTACCATCTTCCAAAGATCTTCTCATAAGCTATCTAAAAAGTACAAAGCAAAAGCGGCCACTCTAAAGGTATCGAGGAGGCCGAGAGCCTGTTAGCAAAGCTCCATGGCCGGATCCTCCAGTGCGCACACGCAGTCCAGGTCCCGCTTGTGCACAAACAGCAAATAGAAAGTAGGGGCTGCACTTCCGGAAGATCCAAAACTCAAGGTTATTGATTGGTCAATTTTTTAATGCTTGGTTTACATGGTTTAAATTAACCAATCAGATTTCAGAATTTTCTGAAATCTGATTGTTAATGTAAACCATGTAAACCAAGCATTAAAAAATTGGCCAATCAGAAATGGTCTGATCCATTTCCCTCCTCCTCTGCTGTGTGAAGTCCTGACAGAGAATGTAAGGGATGTACAGCCCTTTTCTTTCACTGTGAAAACAGCCTTTTCAGGCAGAGTTCTCACTCTGCCTGAAAAGGCTGATTCCACAGAGTTTTCTGTAGGGGGGTCTGAGTATCCCCGGTACCCGTGAGTGGGTGGGGCCACGGCGAATGGGTGGGGCCACATGGGACTGTAAGATAATGGGGCATGGGGGGCCTGCAGTTGGAGGGACCATGGGGTCCATGAGTGCGAGGGACCAGGGGGCTGCAAAGGAGGAAGAGACACGACCAGATTGATTGACAGTTTCAAAGCAGGAAGCAGGAAGTGCAGGGGACCTGGTGATGCTGCTGCCATATTACACACACAAAATGTAAAATACTTCAAAACTATGCAAAATAAACAATGGAAATAAATTGCAATAATTCTCAGGAGCAATTCCTATCAATTTTACAAAAGTCATTTTTTGGACCACAGTTCCCCTTTAACATGACTATTTCTTACAAGCACTATGGTATGTTCCCATATTAATGGATCTGGTTTGATAATTAGCTGCAGTTTGCTGAAAATAAGCAATACTAAAAATGTGTCCTATTTACCATGTCCTATTAATAAAATTGAGAAAATTTGCCTTTTGAGTTTTACACTATTTATAATATCTTTGGCTGAAAAATACCAAATGTGTTATGTGCTATTTTTAAATAACAAAGATAGGTGTTCAGTGTGCATAACCAATTTAATACTACTTTGAAAGCCCACCAGGAGTATTACCTATTTACCATCATATGTGCTGAACTTTTTAAAGGGCATGTCCACCCCAAAACTATAATCCCCCCAACTACTGGCCCCACCATGTAGTGTAGTTTAATCCTTACCCACATCCCACTCCATAGGGTTCTCCTGTAGTCCCCCCCAAGTCCCAAAAAATGAACACCAGGAGGCTAGCAGGTCCATATAGGACACTGCCTGCTACCTGCCTCCCGGAGATTCCTGCCATGCGTGCTGCAGCCCTTCTCCCCCCTCCCTCCCCTCCCCTCTCCCTCCCTCTCCCCCGTTCTACTACCCTCCCCCTAGCGAAAATCCCCCTTAATATTGTGCTCCCCCATGTCCCCCAGCCCCAACCGCATGTTTTTTTTTTTTTAAAAGCTCCCCAAACTCTTACTTACCTCTCCGCTTTCCTCCGCTGCACTGACTGACCGGCAGCCCGTCCGTGATTGGCTGCCGCTCAGCCAATCACAACAACTGCCGGTCCTGCCCCTCTGCTTGCATTCTCGCAAGCAGAGGGCCGGCAGTGCGGCGGAGGATCGAGGGGAGGTAAGTAAGAGTTTGGGGGCTTTTTAAAAAAACTAAGACGCGGTTGGGGCTGGGGGACTGGGGGAGCGATATTAATTTTTTATTTTTGGGTGGACATAGCCTTTAAGCATTATTAGTGCTACTTTTTGTAACATAATATTTGCTTTTGATGAAAATTCGACTTTTTAATAACTTTGATGAAAAGAAAGTGTGCGGGGCTTAGGCACCCACGGGTGGGTGGGGCCACATGGGCTGTAAGGGGATGGGCCAAGGGCCTGCAACTGAGGGACCATGGGGTCCATGAGTGGGAGGGACCAGGGGGCTGCAAAGGGAGGAGACACAGGGCAGATTGACTGACAGGTTTAGAGCAGGAAGTTCAGGGGACCTGGTGATGCTGCTGCCATATCACACACAAAAATGTAATATCTTCAAAACTATGCAAAATACACATGAAATACATTGCAAAATTTCTCAGGATAGCATTCCTATCAATTTACCTAAAGTCATTTTTGGACCAAGTTCCCCTTTAAAAAGCAAACTCACAATTGTATTACAGTAAATCTGGAAATAGTCTAACACCCCCCTAAGTACTTAGTATTGAGAACACTCCACAATGTGCTGACAACTTCCATGGACCCATTGGCAGGCTAAATAAATGTCCACTTATGCGTTTTCGCCACTTCAGACTTGGCGAATTGGAATGGCTAAACACGCAATAAAGCTTTTTGCCATTTTATAAATTTGCTTGAGCAGTAAACCGCACAATGTATGGCAAAAGTGAAAAGTAGCGGTAATGACCATTTGCCGGTTATCACTGTTTTCTAAATACAAAAAGTCCAATATGGTGAAAAGGCAGCGTTAAAGAAGGTGAAAAGTTTAAACAAACCTTTATAATATGCCCCTTAGTAATGGTGGCGATAGACGCATCAATCCAATCCTATGATCGGATTGGCCACCAAAACTGTTTTTTTTAAAACTAAACGGGCCCAATACACTCGTTGGTGAATTATGAGGCTGGTACCAAATAAATTATTTGGCTTACATGTAACATAGCAATTGAGGTTGAATAGACATACATCCGTCTAGTCCAAACTTTTTACCCGTCTCTATAACCCTACCTACATGGAGTGTAAGCAGAGGATCTTGGGAAGAAAGGTGGACCAGCACAACAAACATGCCTATTTAGTTAACCAGTTAAACACTAAGCATTTCTAAGGCTTGGTACACCCGGAGGGACTATTTGTCCCGAGTGAGCGCTCTGCCGGGACATATTTCAGTCAGTCCGGGCAAATTCGCCCATGGCCAATTTGAGAACAATTGATCGCATGTTCCCATAGGGAACCACGCAATCAATCGGAATTACCGTCACGTCTGATCGAACGTTTGGACGAACAAAAAATTGGAGTTTGGTCCAGTGCAGTGAATCGGTCGTTCGGCTAAAAATATCTGCTGGTGTGTACCCAGCCTGAGTCAAAAATATAGCAGAATAATCTCTTCTTTGCAGTGAATATCAGAAACTAATTATTAGACTTTCATTCTCCTTTCAAATCCAGATTAAGTTGACTCGGTATACTTGTGAATTTGTGGAGCATATCTACGTTTTCATTTTGCATGCTTCAGTATCTAGAAACTTTTCATTTGATAAATATATTGTAAATATCTCTAGATTTGTACAATTAGAAATAAAGTTTGGTGTGATTACATTTTTTTTAAATAATTCCAGAGGGATGAGTGGAATTTGGTTGGAATAAAATTTAGCAGTATTCCCCCCTGTGAACTTTAAAAAAACAACTGCTTTACCTGATGTTGTGGCTGACTGATAGCATTGTTTAGCCTCGTATGACATGTGGGTTATTACCGCCTAGAAACGACCCTAGCGCAAGGCACCAGGGTGATGGACAGCCGTTTCTGGCTATTATTTCGCATCAGGGTGTTCGGTTTTGGGCGCCGTTGTTGATCCGCCATGGTGGATTGACGAACAACGCCTAACCAAACATACACACATGCGATAATAGCCAGAACGTCTGTCCATCACCCATGTGCCTTGTGCTCGGGTCCTTTCTAGCGGTAATAACGCACGCTCGGGGTTGTTTGTCGGCGTAAGATTGTACGTGTGTACGAAGCTTTAGTTTTTGATGTAATTAGTATTATGAGTATCTCATTAGCCTTAAGAGAAATCTGTTGTTGAGATTTATCACATCATTTTATGTTAAAACTGTCTGCAAAATATATGTAAATTCTGAGCACCAGGTGCAATGGTGTCTATTAATTAACAGGCAAGGTATAAAGGCCAAAGGGTTCAACAAGGTTGCATCACAGATTTTTTTTCAACCTCCCTTTAATCCACTTACACTGATTCTCTTGGGGTTTAGGATTATAGTTTTGTGTCAATTATAAACAGAAAGGTTGAACCTTCTTTCACAAAGAATGAGGATTTTTTCTGCCTATTTCACCACAGAGAAAGCTGATTGGCCATTCCTTAGTGCTTTGTTTATCTGGACTAGTTCCATACACTGAAATATTATATTGATTCCAAATGCACATTTAGATTTTGTAGCATATGGAAATACATACTTTATCAAACATACACTAAAAAAACACTTATATGCTTTGCAAACGATTTCAAAAAACAGAAAAGGATTCAAAGAATAAATCACAGAATTGTTGGGTCTAAAGCCTGGTACACGTTACAATTCTTTCTCCTGGCCGACCGTTGGAGACAACCAGTCGGCCAGGAGAAAGGACTGTTAGTCGTGGCAAAAGCAGCCGTGTCCGACAGTTACCGCCGCGCGACCGATCCTGTCTCCATAGAGGACTGCACGATCAGTTATGTTTTTCCAACCCGTCCAATCAGGGCCGCCATCAGGGGGGGAAAGGGGGTTCTCCAGTATTGGGCCCAGACTTGGAAGGGGCCCAGAGAGTGAGAGGAGAATAAAAAATGTTTCTGCTCAATACTGCATTCCCACTAATGAGAATACAAACAGGGCATGTCTGCTGCATGGCCCTGACTCATTCAGTAGGTGGTTTTACTGTCATGTGGCTCTGCCCCCCCACCTCTTGCCTGAACTTGTAGTAGTTCTTCTGTTCTGTGATCTCCATAGAGAGCATAGGAGTAACTGTTTTTACTATCCCATTTCTGCTTGTGAGAGTCCATGGGGGGAGCATTGTTACATTCTTCTCACTGCTGTGTATAGGGACTGACAGGGACTGATAAACTTCCTCTATGGGCGCTGGTGCCAGTACCTTCATAGAAGTGATGGGTAAACCTTGTAGCTTCAGGGAGAACCTACAACTCCAGCAGCCTTGATTGCATTCTGCTACCGGCATGGTACTGCACATGGATAGGTATAGCCTAATAGGGCTACTGGGCTATTACCTACCCTAGAGGGCAGCATGGCAGCTCCACACCATCTCTATCCTGCCTATATCCATATCCTCTCATTTTATCCTACATCCCTCATGCTTCTCTCTATCACTCTCTTCTTCCTTTTCCTTATCTACTCCCACACTCTCTATCCATCTCCTGCTCCACTCACTTATATGCTCCTACTCTTCCCTATCAGTATCTCCCTCTCACTGTCTTTACCATATCTCTATTCTGCTCCAATCTTTCATACTCATCTCTGCATATTCATTACTTTGTGTCACAAGCACGTGCACCCACACCATCCTCACCGGCTATATCTCATACATTGGTTCATAGCAGCATGGAGCTCCACACTCTCTATCCTGCCAGTATAGCAGCTCCACACTGAGGTGGAGATCATGGATAAGCAGGATAGATAGTTGCACATAGCATATGCACCCTCCACACTGAGATGCGATATGGCAGATAAGCAGATAGAGATTGTGTCTATAGTATGGAACTTCACACTGAGATGGAGATTTGGATAAAATCAGCATAGAGATTGTGTACACAGCGTATGGCAACTTCACACCATCCCTATCCTGCTTATATCCAATTTTCTATCTCTGTGTCACATTTGTCAGCATGGAGCTCCACACCATCCTATCCTCTTATATCCATTTCTATCACTGTGTCACATTGCAGCATGGCAGTCACACCATTCTCCACTTCAGGATATAGCAGGATAGAGATGTGTGGACTGCATTTTGACACAGAGATAGAAAAACTGTGGGCTGCCATGCTGTGTGGCAAGGTGGCAGCCTTTTTCCAGATTGTGCACAATGGGTAGGTGAAGGATTTGAAAGGGGAGTATATCATAGTCAATAGAATGAAATACTTTCAAGCAAACGATGCTGAATAATTGGGGTCTAATATGGGTCCAGTCTGTGGGGCTTGCTTAAAGGTAATGTTATATTAACCAGTCTGTGCCCTTGGGTGAGGGAATCTAAGTGTGTGTACTGGCCAGGTCCATTTTATATTACGTTCTGTGTGTTGTCGGGGAGTGGAGCATGTCCGCTCCTGTTAATTACGCTTAGTCTAGTGATATATAATATTGCAGGCAAAATGTAAAATGGGATAATGGTCGTTAAAATGTGGTGTAACCTTAAAAGTGGTGTGGTCTTAACAAAGTGAGCATTCATTGCTTCCTCTTCTCCCACGTGTCCCTCTTTTTTTTGCGTTTGAAAATTTTGGGAGGTGTCATGTTGAGTTGTGTTCGTGTTATGGGGGGCCCAGAAATGTACCAGTATGGGCCCAGAAGTCTGATGATGGCCCTGAGTCGATCATGCTTTTGTCCGATTGGACGAAGTACTGATGGTGAACGTCGAAGACGCCATACAATATTCGGCTGGACACGGATTAAAGTTTTTTTCAAAGTCTTAACAAAACATTCCAGCATTGTGCACATGGGGAACTGGTAACTATAATGGCAGGAGGTGAATATTGCAATCAAGGATAATTATACTGAAAAAACAAATACGTTTTAAATGTTAGCTGAATCCTAACTAACCTTTCCCCACCCCCTTTTTTTTTTAAGGTCCCTTCAGGGCCTACCTGAGCCCATGGAAAAATGCTGGCCATCTTGGAAGATGAATGAAGTCTGGTAAGCTCCGCCCCCCGAGAGTTGCTGATCTTGTTTCCAGCTTGTGTTAAGCTGGTGACACACGCACAGATTTCTGAAAGATGACAACAGATCTGCAAGATCCTGTCTGCCATCTTTCAAAGATCTCCATACACACAGTCCCGAGCATTCTCCCTATGAACTTAATAAGGAAACGCTCAACTGTGTGTTTCCATCGCCGCGCTAGACCCTCTATATGGAGTTCTAGCGCGGCCGATGGAAATTTTCGTCGCCTTCCCCGAACGAGCGTTCGGCCGACCCGATCGTTGGGCGGCCGCCGCGCCTCGGGGAATGACGTACACCATAAACGATAAAGCCCCGATACCGTCGGATCCGACGGTATCGGGTTTATCGTTAGTGTGTGTACCCGCCTTAAATCTTCAGTGCCAGTTAGGGAAAGGTTAGTTAGGGATTCACTACCATTTAAACTGTATTTGTTTTTTCAGTATAATATCATTTAAGGACTAACTTATTCTAATAACCATTGTGTGTGGAGAAACGCGAATTGCCAATAAATTTGTGCATGTTTCCAGTTTCATAAAGAAACCAAAAGTTATGGTTTACACTTCAAGTAAATGTGTAAAAATAAAATTCTGCAATATCCGAAATGAACAACACATTAGGGCTACATTGTGTTTCTTGGACACTTTAATTTTTTTAACATGTACACCAAAAAGTCAAAGGAGATACTCATCATCAAGTCACATTTTACATCTAAAATAATCCTTTAACATTTTTCCTCTCTGCTCTACAAACCATTAATACATAAAATTGCATGTCATCAACGCAGCATTTATGAATGCAAAATAAATTCTGAATGCACTAATAACATACATTTAAGGGCTCGTTCACACTACATTAGTTTGTATCCGTTTTTCAAACTCCGGTGCGTTTAAAAAAAATGGACAGGCCGTAAAACCCCATAGATTTCATAACATCGTTCAAACCTCATGCTGCATTATAATCCGTCTCCGTTCCAGTCCGTTTAAAAAACGCACTGCATGCAGCATTTTCTGTCCGTTTTTTCATGCATTTTCTATAGAAATCTATGGAATACACATTGTGAAAAAATGGAATACAATGGATGAAAAATGGATACAAACTGAACAGAAACACATGCTGTGCGTTTGTCAGTTTCTAGCGTGAACGTAGCCTCAAAATATTATTTCTCTCACTTCCATTCCCTTGTGCAGCTGTGGCCTATTGTACTTTCTAACGCACAGAAGAAAAACTGCCGTATATACTCGAGTATAAACAGAGTTTTTTCAGGCTGAAAATCGCCGGAAAACTTGACTCGGTTTATACTCGAGTCACTAAGCTTACCTGAGCATTCCGGCAGCCGCACGATCCTTCTTGTACTGGCGCGCCGCCTGAACGTCACTGCCCCGGCGCCAAGCCCGGCGCCGGCAGTGACGTCAGCCGCGGCGCCACCATGGCACAGTGCACAGAAAGATCGCCGCGGCTGCCGGAATGTCTCAGACGGACTATCTGCGACCTGCCAGGAAGATGAGGATGGAGGAGAGCCCACAGAAGAAGAACAATAGGGAGACCACAGGAAGAGACCGAGCCCACAGGGAGAAAGAGACCACAGGGAGAAGAGACAGGTACAAACTGAACTGGGTGGGAGGGTGAGGGGGGTATTCAAGATGTTTGTGGAACTACAACTCCCAACATGCCTTAATTAGCTGGAGTTGTAGTTTCCAAACATCTTGAATGCCAAGTGAGGGTGGCATTCAGATGTTTGGAAACTACAACTCCCAGCTAATAAAGAATGCTGGGAGTTGTAGTTCCAAAAACACTTGAATGCCAAGTGAGGGTGGCATTCAAGATTTTTGGAAACTACAACTCCAGCATGCTTTATTAGCTGGAGTTGTATTTTCCAAACATCTTGATGCCAAGTTTTCTACCCTCGGTTTATACTCGAGTCAACAACTTTTTATTAGGATTTTAGCTGAAATTGGGTACCTCGGTTTATACTCGGGTCGGTTATACTCGAGTATATACGGTAAAATGAAATGATATCAATTAGACTCTCATAGTATGAATGTATAAATTTTAAAATACATGCAGGAGATTCAATGAAAGTTTCTTATTGTTAAAATGATGCTAATTTGATTGGTTGGGGCAAAATTACACCATTTTGAAGATAAGAACATTTATTGAATAACCCTGATGGTATTTTGTTGAATTGTGGTTTTCTCCTGAATCTTTAAATTGGTGGTATATTGATGAATCTCATGAAGTTACAATGAATGTGACATAGCCAAGTTTAGATGTAACTTGTAAGTATAAAAGGACACCTTGCAGCATTGGGACTTTGAGCCACGTCCCAGAGGACCAGTTTGTTATGGCGAGTTCAGTGTGCTAAACGGATTGGTCATTACACGCAACTCTCTTTTGATGAAGGAAAATTGCCCTTTCCCTGAGACCAAGAAGAAGAAAGGCTTTGCTTTCTGTAGCAGTCTTAAGGGAGCATTTACATTTAGCCCTGGCCTCTGTCTTGACCTAAGATTTTTCTGAATCTGAACCCCCGGCTTGGTTTTGTGTCTTTTTTTGGCTTCTATCATAGCTTCCACAAGAAATAATAACGAGACCCTTTTAAAAGAGTTTTTACTTTGTTCTTGGTGTCAAAACTATTTGCATCAAACCATTTCTAATATTTTTCTTCTGCCACACTAATAGAATGTTTCCTGTTACTGTGATTGAAACATAAAGTTTAAGTGATCAGGACATTCCGCATTGCCACTCCTCCCCCCCCCCCTTTCATAAAGGTTTTTTTTTTTTTTACCATCCTCTTCCCATCAACTATAGGCAGGAAATCTGGGTATTGTCAGAGTAGGGTGACTAGAGGAAATCAGTATTTCTTAAATAATAATTAAATAAATTAATAATATAATAATAATTAATAATAATTCACTCGAATCTGAACTATTCCTTTAATGTAGTGATTGAGCCCGGGAGGGTTAAAGGAGATATGCCGTTACCTCTCATTCTTCAATCAACTGATCAGGAAGCCAGGGACAAAGGTAAGTATACCTTTCAATATCAATATCAATTTACTTTTGTGCGATCCCCCGCTGCAGCGATGAAAATCTCCGACCACTTCCTGTTCTAATCCTCTATAGCGTGCGATATCGCACATGCCACTATAGAGGTTCCAACCAGGAAGCGGTCGGCGATTTGAATCTTCTGCAGCGGTGGATCCACAAAAGGTAAATTGATTGAAGAACGGAGCTTCAATCAATACATTAAAAGAATAGTTCCACTTTTCGAGTGAACTATTCCTTTAAACTCAAATAAATATAGGTTTAATGCTGTGAAATCCAAAGTTATGGTTATACCCTTATGGGATAGGGTTAGATTTTGACTTGAGAAGGACTTGTGATTTTATTGTGGACACTAGACTTCACTTCATGCAGTGGCATTAAGTACTCAAAGGCAACTAAAATATGTTCCGATATAAAAAGGAGCATAGCTTAGGGCTAGGCCACACTGCTGTGCTTTTTGTGCATTTGTGCTTGCGCATAGCGTTTGCGTTTTTTTCCAGATCATTGAAAACGCGCAAGCGTGCTCTCAAGTATTTTGCGATGCGATTTGCTTTCAATTTGCTTTCTGCATTTTAAATCAACAATCTCATGCGTTTTTCAATGCTTAATGAAAAAACCGCATGCGCAACGCAACAAAATCGCACATGAATTACATTCAATTCCGTGTGCGATTGCGTTTTGCGTTGCAGTGTGGCCGTGCCCTTAAAGAAGCAGGACATAATTCTGACTTAGTATGGAGCCCTTGTTCAGCTTGAGTATACAGTGCAGTTTTTGGGCACCAGTCCACAAAAAGTACATTAACTATTAGAAAGATTACAGATGGGCAACTAACTGATAACAGGTATGAAGAATTAGTGTTATGAAGAAAGAATATTAGGGTTTTTTTTCCCTATTAAAAAAGGCGTTTGCAAGGGATATTCCAAATATATGTATTAATTGGGGATTTTTTGTTTTTTGCTTAGGGGTTGAAGTTGATGCAATGGTTAGTATCATTTTCTAAATATATAAGGCCAAAGCAAAGCACAAAATATATAATATTTAAGCATAGTGGTTCAAATTGTTATATTGTGTGAATTGTGGTGTTTTTAAAACATGGGTATGATTATATGTTGTTTTGAAGCCTATTTATTCATAGCAGTCATCAACAAACATTCTCTAGTTAGATATTATGGAACATGAGAAATCCCCACTGGGGTGTTTGAATTGTGCTTGGAGCATCTACCGCCAGATGGCCAAGGCAGAATCTTCTGCCATAATACATCTCTATAATAAATGCTGCTTCACTCTCTTAACATCAGACTGTTCCTACATGTTCACTATGCACATGCTAATCACAATAATGTTTTCAATAATTCATAATGGCCAATATGAAATTGTCCCACACACTCAAGATTTGCTTGCTGACATCACTATGCTGTGACAGAATAGTAACCGTAATGTTTTTTTCTGGGTTCAGACACTGATAATGCAATTATTGTCCTGAATTGATAAGATACACAATTTTTTCTGATTGCCAGCAATGTTTTCTTCACAATTTTTAATAACCTACATGCATGAAAATACCTTTAATTGCAGCTATAAGCAAAATGCAGTGAAATAGGTGCATTAGTCCTTTGTGTTAGTTTTTGTTTTTTTGTTTTGTTTTTTAAATCCCCTCCTTACGTAGGAACGTTATTTAACACAAAATTAATATAAAATAAAAGTTGTTTATTAATGTTACAAGCAAAGTATTGTAACATAAAAGGTAGTAAAATAAATTGTTATGGTAACACAATTGTCAACATTTAACAAAATACTTTGACTAAACTAGCATCATTATTGGGGCCATATTGATCCACCCTATATACATAGGTGATAGAACCTAGTTGTTACATACATACTCAGAGGGTTCTAACCACCTGGATCAAATCTTCCCATACTTGGTTGGGCAACCGCGGTGAACATAGATTTTTTTTTAGTGGGTAGAATCTTGTTTACAACTGCCTTCCCCGCATCAAGGTTAAACGCCGGCTGTTTCTTAGGTAAATAAAAAGGAGAAATGTTTTTAAAATATTTGTCAGTAGTTCTATGTTCTGTGATCCCTAGCAAAACTTCACGGCCCACAGGTGAGCCCATATGGTCATGGAAGAAGCCATAAAAATTTTGGCTCCAATATCCTTTAAATTTGTGGAAAGATTATAATAAGCTGGTAAAGGACCTGTGGCTGTGAAAACTTGAGGCACAATGGTCCACAGTCCGTTTTTTCTATTTGGAAATTTGAGGTGGGGTTAAGTATGCTCGGTTTATATGTAGACCTGGGAAGCCTTTTTACAGACTCCAATGCTCCCTCTCCTATCCATCGACCTATTCGTCTTTCATAAGATTTTTTCTGAGTTTGAAGTTGAGCGCCATGGTGGTGGAGAGGCCCAATAGAATCTGGATATTAACTTAGCGGATGTTGTGCCCCGCTGAGAAGGATTGTTTGGCAAGTGCTGCAAGGGGTTTTCAAAATTGGGCGTTGAAGGTGTGTTGGGTTTGTAAATATCTAAATTACATGTAGCTGGGGGAGGTTGTATTCTTGTTTGAGTTGGTTATATGTTTTAAGAGATGTGTTACCAATTCTGGATTTGGAGTCGCACACCTGGACCTTGGTGAATTCACACTGTTTTTAATAATTGAAAATCACACATCACAATACAACGTTTCGGGACACGTTCCCCCCGAAACGTTGTATTTGATTGTTGTTTTTCAATAAAACACTTGAATTCACCAAGGTGTGCGACTCCCAAATCCAGATTGTGTTGATACTTACCTTCCTTGGAAGTGGGGAATTCAGGAGGTCAGCACCCACCTAAGTTTGTGTGCATAAGTACCGTGTACCATTGGTTTAAGAGATGTGTTGTCTACTAATGTGAGAGTTGGCTATACCATATTTATACCAGATTTTTGGTTTGGGGATTGATAGGAAGGGTGTGTAGGTAAGGGAAGTGTAATGTGCCTCTTGTTTCTCGACGATAGAGGTATATTCGAGTGTGATAAGGTCTTTGGGTCTGTTTGGGGGCAGTGCACCATCCCAAAAACCTGTCTGTTTCTTCATATTGGCTCAGTGGTACGGTGGGAGAGCTGTCAGGCTACATAATTTTAAATTAAATTGGGAGTGACACGGTCTCTCCAGTTTATTAGTTTTATATAGTATTTAGGTTGAATAAGACCATATCGTCCCATCCAAGTCAACCCTCTAGCAATATACCCTCATTTCCTGCCTAACTTGTGACCGTAGGCAAAAAAAAAAACTGCACCAATTAATGAAGGTGAAAAAATTCTCCTTCCTGACTCCAATGGCAATCGGAACTTCCCTGGATCAACTCTACTTTATGTATCAATACCAGTAACTTGCCAACATTCCTTGTTTTGCAGAAACTCATCCAGCTTGGTTTTGTTCGTTTAAGGTTAACCAATCTACTTTGTCTTGACAACCCCCGACAACTGATTTGAGTAGGGAGTTAGGATATTACTGTATTTTAGGTGACTTGCCATAACACATTAAGGACTTTGAGAGCAATATCTTTTTTTACCACATTAGCTTCTGGTGACTCCCTTTATACACTGCTATGCCCTCTATACTCGGCTATGCCCTCTATACTCCGATATACCCTCTATACTTTGCTATGCTACAGGATCCAATACACGGGAGGAAACTTAGAGTTAGTGTGGAGAGGGAGAGGGTGCGGGTCATGGCGCTGTTGCGTAAGTGGGGGGAGCAACATGAGCGACCATACATGTGGTTCGGTTACATGGTTAAGGCCTCTCTCATTCGCATACAGTCATTCACTCAACACGTCCGGTCGTCTAGTACTGAATTATAAATGCATAACTAGGGTTCATAGATCATAATGACATATCAAGAGCACATTTATATTAAAGTCAGGCTGCGCTGATTTCTTAACTAAATAATTCTAACCGAGCTTTGTAGTTTACACTACCGCATGGTAACGAACATTCGCCGTAAATGTAACGATCATGAGTAATTTAGGCCACATTCGTTCATAACAAACAAAACGCAACCCCAGGTAGATTGAAACTTGCGAAAAGGTGGGTTTTATAAAAATGGTCTATGTATCCAGAACATAGGAAACATCATTACTAACTGAGAAATTTTAAGATATATGATCACATGTCGGTAAGGAGGCAATATGAGATTATTTTATAATAATATGGATAATATGAGATATATTTAATTTACCATCCCTTTACTAAACTTGAAATTTTAGAAGAATATATATGACCAATGTCTGTAAGGGATAAATTATGAGATAATACGTAGGCCTCCCAAGATGTATTTTGAACCAAATCAACCTATTTTTTTAGATTTAATCTAGTTGTTCACAATCACATTGGTACTCATCTTCCCTTTCCCAGAGATTCTGTGCAAATCTTTTCAGTACAATTTGTGGTCTGTTGGGTGGAAGTCTGTTTTAGTCTGTCATTAATGTGTTTTCAAGCTTCATTTGCTAATAATATTAGGAAACGGTGGGCCAGTGTGATTTATTTTATGCTGTAATATAACCCTAAAGTTTCCGTCAATGATTTGCACCCTCACCGTCAAATCTACACAACCGCCGCACTAATTTAGATGAGAATTAAAATTTCATATTGCACATTCCTTGGGATTCCATTTGTTTTAATTGAAACCGTAGACTTGGTTTTCTCCAGATAATAGAAGGTACTGACATTAACGTTGAATGTCCTTGCATGTGCTCCCATATTCTTAGAATTATGGAAATGTTCACAAAATGAACCATTTCAAGAACTGAGTGACTTTTAGTCTTTTAGAAGACAAAAACTTGGCATAACATGTCATCTAATTCTGATAATATATTACTACCTAATACCTCCCACTCTGTAACAATATTGTGTCCAAAAAAGCAAAGTCCTAAAAAATTAACTGAAATCTGTTGTCCTACAACAGCACCATAGTGTAGCATGTCTCATTTAAATAGCCCATGAGTAGCCATCGGCTCTGCTACAACACCGTCGGCCATAATTCAGGAATCCCTCCAGGCTCTGGATGAACCACCCCCTTTATCATACCGATGGATTCACAAATAATTACGAACTATATGTATTTTCCTCCTACCCTCCCCCTCACACTCTTCTTTTTTAACTCTATTAATCTCCTCTTATTCATTGTGGGTAAATGGCAGAAACACAGATCCTGCTACAAGGCAACTGTTATTTTAGAATTGAAGATTGAACTCTTTAATAATTCTTGTTTTTATATTGGTTATTGGATACACGGCAGTAAACACAATGCCCAATCAAGACATTTCCTGTCACTTATTACTGCCTGAGAAATTCTATATTAGATACACTTAATAACCGATCAGCAACTTCCCTCTTTTCCCCCACGTTACTTACTACATATTCTGTCACGTGGCAATTGCTCTTACCATTCAAATACAATTGATTTTGTTTTAAATTATCACATAACCACTTATTCCTATCAGCTGGGTCATTTTCCTGAAAGGCCATGGTACATACAAATGACTCGCCATGCCAATACCCCATGCTTAGCAAGGACTTAAAGCAAGTGTAAACATGTACAACACATTATGCACTGGAACATTTGTACTGTGGCCTGTGACAGTAACGTTCCACAAAAAACATAAAACCATTCTGCTACATTGCAGAGTTTGGCAGTGTGGGACAGTCACGGTTGTCAAAGGTTAGACCTGCTACAAACTGTGGTTAATCGTAAGTTATCTCCTCATATCACTACTCACTAATCAGCTCCTGGTGGCGGGACTATTTCCCTTGACTACTGCCCAAACCTCTCCTATACAGTTTCTCGGTCATTAATATATACTGCTTTTTCTATCTTCCCCCCCCTTCCCTAGCGAACCATTGACCACTCAAGTAGAAAAATAGGGTCTTAATTATAACCCGCAATCTCAGTAAAAGTACTGAATAACGTAGTTCATAATGGGCGCGTTTTAAGCAATGTGACCCTCTTTAATGTAATGCAGCCTTTTTGGCGCCTTTTTGGTATCTTTTAAGACACATGGGCGGATCGTCACCATTAGTTCCTAGTGCCAGCCCTCCTTTCGCGCATTTGTAACAAATCTTATGTCTGTGAAGGTCACAATCGCCATTATTATTTTTAGATCTTCATCAATAAAATCTTGTATAACATTAACCCACTGTTTCAAATTAATGAAGAGTTTATCTGTAAGTCATTCTTCTTGGCTCTTAGACCAGGGATTTTTTTTTGTCTTTATTGGAACTCAACATAACTTCACTTTGTCTGCATAAACATTGATTTTAATTATTATTTAAAGGGTATCTAAAACGGGAAATATAATTATTTTAAATTGCTCGTTACTGCAAACGATAATTCTCCCCAACACCACAGTACATTTTTATGTTTTGTATCTGTCCCTATTTCCTTTAGATATCGAATCTGACGCATTTTTCACTTTTTAGCCTTTAATATAGTGCCTTATTGTCCCTAAACTCTTCTGCTGTGTGCAAAAAAGGGAGTGACCGTTTTATTTCACATAGTTCTACATACCCTTTAAAGTGAACTAAAGAGTCATATATAATGTTCATTAATTACATGAAATTGTACCGTAAACACCAAATAAAGCGTTGAAAAAACAGTCTGAGAAAGGGTAATGTGACATTAATGACTGGACTGGTCAAAGTCATCATAGAAGGACTCCAAGGGCTTTAGAAACAAAGAAAACATAAAAACAGACTTCCATGGTCATATAATGGTCAAAAATTTGTTTAATAATTAAATCCTACAATCCTACTATACTGAGATCTACGTGTGGGGAGGGGGGGAGGGGGGTGATATTTTGAGTTATTTATTGCTTATACTAGTGGCGAATGAATCTTTGCTTTTAATGGTTTAAAACTAAACAATGAGGGTTAGGGATTAATGTTGTTAAAGGCACAGTCCAGTATTAAGAATAGACAAAGCATGGGGAAAATTGGATTATGTAAGGGTGCCCAAGACTTACGCATGAAATGTAAAGAGTTTTGAATGTTCAACACCAACTACTGTTCTAAATCATGATACAGCCCTGATTGAGGAAGGAGGGATACAAACTTATTACAAAGACCTTAAGAAGAGCATGATTTAATTTATGGGTAGGCAATGTTACAATGTGCTGAGGTGGGTGGATGGGGGGGCTTTGTTTGAGCTTTAATAGATGTCACAGAGGGAAGAGAGATAAGTTACCAAAGAACATATTTTAGTAATGGATAGTTATGCATCATGGAATGAAGGGAAAGAAGTCAAAATAAAATGCCACTCTCCTTGTCAGAAGGGGATTGGTATATTGTCAAAAGAGTAAGATGCCAATTCAACAGATGTCCAATACTTAGAGATTTAACTTTTGAATCTACTAATAATGGACCGTATCAAACAATAATAAGAAAATATCCTTTGTCCTTTGCTTTGGTATCATAATCCAGATTGCAAAATGCCAGAAAAACTTAACCACATGGTTAGACAACCATTGCTGGAGATCAAGACTAGAAATGAGAGGCAAAGGGTATGAGTTGTAATCTATAATGGATTGGATAAATACAATCTCACCACCCCTTTATAGGGTGACCAGTATTTTGGTTGCAAGTGACCAGAAAGAACATGGACACATGTGGAAAAAAGTAAGACAATGATAATTTTCTGACCATGTGTTATTTTATGTCCCCATGATAAACAGCTCCTCGTCAGGTCAAAAGGGAAGTGCTATAACCCCCCCATGGGTGGTCACAGAACTATTGACCAGTTCCACAGTATTTAGTGACATTGATAAATATGGCCTGAGTTCGACTTTCTTCAATCACACGTACATAATTAAATAAGATGGGAACACTCATATATTAAGTTGTTTATTAACCTTCGATGTAGCTTCCGACTGCCAGCAACCCTCAAATGTATCCGTTCGGTACCCCTCAACTGTATAATTCGATACCCTCGAAAGTAGTGTTTCGATGTCGGTACCCGTGATTGTAACATTCCGTTAACCATTGAATTGGCCATAACTCTCGAATGTGTACGTGCAACAACCCGAACAATTTTTAAATTGTTTTGGTGATATGGACATTTTCGAGGTGTCAGAGCATTTACAGTAAGTTACCATTGCTAATTTTTATCTGTATTAATCCAAACTTTTTTGGACTTTTTCCTCCCAGTGAAACTTTAATGGGTTTCTATTCAAATTCAAAAACTTCCAAACCTTTTAACGGGAAGTTCTAAAACAAACCGAACTTCAGGAGTTTCGACGACCATCTTTACTGTTAATTCTGAAGAAACAAAGTTTGATTTGCACAGGTACAAGGACTTTAAAAATGATAAATAATAAATCATTTTTTCGATAAAGGATTGAGCCTGCCTGCAGACTCATCCCTCTATGGAGTATAGGATTGTGAAGTTTGACCTATCTACAATCAAATGGGTTTTGGAGAATAAAACACGGTAATCACCCTGGAAAGGAGCAGATCCGACTGTGTATTGCATTTTACCACCTATAAATTGCCAACAGATTAATGAATCGTCAGTCTCACATGTAATGCCCTAATTACAGATGAACAGAAGCTGCCAGTTCTGTTTCGATTTCAGATATTTGAAAAAAATCTGAAAATCCGATAAAAGACCCATAGAAATTCCGATTAAATTTAAGGTACTTTTTGTCAATGGCTCAGTGACCTGGAAAACTACAATAAATGGTCTGGAGAGGCTATTTCAGTTTCATCATCCACGTATTCAATCATTTTTAACTATTCTAACCAGTGGTTTTTTCCTCCCCATGTCAGATGCTGGGTTCAGGTATTCGATTTTCTTTTCTCGAATCATCCAATAATTGAACATTCAATTTTGAAAATTTCTGGAATGTTCTATTTTAAAAAATTCGCTAATTATCAAAAAAGAATTCTAAAATTAGAATGCCGATAGTTTCCGCTGAAAGTCAGTTTCTGACTCGGAACGCTCGACTTTATCCCTAATGGTTTATTCATGTGTAACAAGGCCACCTAAAATGCAAAATAGGGGGCCGAACATAAAAGGTTGTTCCTGTACAAGATAAGATTTTTTCAGCTGATTGGCAGTTAACACCAGTTTAGGAAACCAGAAAAAAACTCCCTCAAGTGTATAAATAGACCTATCTTTGATTAATACACTAACAAAACACACAAGGCTAGTAGAAGATATAAAGGCTAAAAAAACGTATATATTATATTCATCAAAAATAGTAAAAGCTCAACAACTGATCGCAGTGTCCATTCATATTAAACAAAGTTCATACTCATAATAATCACCTAATAATTAGCAACATGTCGATATATCTGAAACGCCTCTCTGTAAACGGCCCGCTGAACGGCCCCCCCCTTTTGCCTTCTCCTTAGAAAGCACATATAATTACATTCCGATATCTCTGAAACCTCTGACGTCCCCCTTCCTCCATTCCTGCCCTTGCCTCCACTCGGAATAAGAAGTCAATAAAGAAAGTCAAATAAATAAAGTGTAGCGCTAGAGAGCTTATACTTATCAGCACACCACCACAAAACAAACACAAAGAACTATACAATCAAACAGTCACACATCGTTAAAAACAACCACTACGTCCGTACTATATCAGTCCTCCCAGCATTCCTCACTCTCAGAGTCTCCAGTCTCAGTCCGTGGTTAGCGGAAGAACCGAACTTCAATAGAGGCACAATTATCCTCTCGAAATTCGAACAAAAAAATCCCATCACAAATTCTGTTGTATTCAATTAGATCACCTGCAAACTGACTTGAGGTAGTTCTTGAAGAACGTTTCCGCTAGTCATATACCGACTGGACTGGCTTTCTCAATTTCCCGCCTCTCCTCAATTCAGAACAATGACTTGTACAATAGTCTGTGGCACTTAATGTACCCCACCCCCCTACCCCCTGGGGAAAATCCCCAATTAAGCATATAATTATCGTCCACCCAATAATAATATATCCTATATCCCTAACCTATCCCCAGCCAGGTGTTTTTGTAAGGGTTTGAGTGATTAGATAGTGGCTAAGAGGTGTTAAAAGGAAACGCGCGGGACGGAGGAACGGAACTAACCCCCAAGTAAGGGTGGTTAAAGTTTAAAAAAACAAAAAAAAAAAAAACAAAACAACCCAAAACATTGTACATGGCAGACAGTTGGTGTTCTCGAAAAACCCCTATACAGTTGGTGATTCCGAACCAAAAAACCCCCGGTGGTCGAATCGAAAAGTTCGAATCGAAAACCCCAACAAAGAAAAAACCCAACAAACCACACCGTTCGACCTCGAGAGAAACGAACCACCCCCCTTACAAGATAACCCTAACCCCCACCCTGTCTCCTTAAAACCCACACCGAACGTCGAACCCAACCCCCCCCAGTCAGAACAAACCCCAACACAAAAAAACTAACCGCACTCAACGCAATAGACCCCCCCCCAAACCCCAACTTCATAACTGAAATACGTCCATAAATAACCGAAAGAAAAAAACCACAAAGGTTTTGTCTACCAAACCAACCCAACCCCCCCACCTGCTATTTAAGGCTTGGTTTCTTTATTTTTCACGATAATGCCTTCCTTAACAACCCTCTCGTTTAACCAGTCCAACGTTCCTTCGCCGTATGTTAAACATTCCAATCTTCAAAGGTATGTCCTTTAAATCCTTAGAGGCAGATACACGCTTGAGTCCTGAACCCGAGGAATGGCTCTTCTGTGCGTGCCATCCGTGTTTGATGCAGTTTCTGGTTTGTCTACCCCCACACATACAAATCAGACATTCTTCACTGCACTGCACCGCTATATATGATGGCCTTTTCTTGTTGGTTTTGTATGTGGTCTTTTGGGATTTCCAATGCTGCTTCAGTGTGTTGTTCGGTTTAATTTTTAAAGCAGACGGGATATTACATGTTTTATTGAAAATTCTTAGTTTCACAAGACCCCTGCTACATATGGGATGACCATGTTCTTCTCCTGTCTTGCTTTTTGTTGCCCCTTCACTGTTGGTATTGTGTTCTTTTCTTTCCTTCGACTACTTCTTTTGCAAAGGCCCAGTCTGGAATATCCACAATGTTTAAGGCTCCTCTGAGATGTTCGATTTCTTTCGCCTTCGCCCTCTGTGCTGTGGCCAGATGTTTCTCGCTCCTGTGTTGCAGGGTTTCTGATGACCGCCGCTTTGTGATCTAAAGGGTGGTGGGAGTCAAACATCAAATACTGATCGTGTGTGTTTGGTTTTCTGTAAACCTCTACTTCCAGTTTTGATTAAACCATTTTCCCATTTTCCTTAACTTCTAACTTCTACCAAGCAAGTCCAAGAAAGCCAGTTTGGTTTTTTGTACCTCTTCCCTGTGTGAATTTAATGTTTGGTCCCACACCGCATTAATTGTTCTGTTAAAGCTTGTACTTCTTCTGGTGGATATTTAACCCAGTGTCAATCAACTATCTGAACCATGGCTGGTGCTATCCCTTAAAAAGTATTAACGCGCCTGTGTTTCTAAACCGTCCTCATGTAAGGTTGGCCACATTAGGTGAAACTGGAGATCCATAGCACATCCATGTTTTAGAGGTGGGGGGTTCGACACCCAACTGGTGCCATGTACAATGCTGTTTTAAACACTTCACTCTGGCGTTCCTATAACACCGCTTAGCCACTATCTAACACACCTTAACACCTGGCTGGATATGCTTTGGGAACTTTTCATGGGAACATAATTGGCCACAGATTCGTTTACAAGATCATTCTGAATTGAAAGCCAGTCCTGGATGACTTACGAAACGTCGTCAAGAAACTAACATTGTCAAGTCCAGTTGATCTAACACTGAATAAACAAGTAGAACCATGACCTTGATGAATGAGACCTTCACAAGCATAATCCCATCACAAAGTATCACTGTAACCTAATGAGAGATGGTGTGGAGGGAAGAGGGGTGTCTAGCACCCCAAAACGCGTTTCGCGTCATAAGCTTTCTCAATGGTCGCTGATAGGTGTTTCTTGTTCTATAAACAACCAAACCAGTGTCAGGGGGAAAAAACATACAAAAAAGGAAAGCAGAGACAAATTGGGTATGCGACAATATGATAACAAATGAAGAATATTGCTTTGCTCAGATTGAGACACTACCCCATTTTACGTCCTATATATTTAGCAAAACTTGTATAAATTCATAGATGATTTTAGCAGGTTAACAATCCTGGCAGAGTAATGGTTAAAATAAAATAGTTTTTTTCCTCCTCAAAGCAACTCTTGCTTATACAATCTTTATTATATCTTTGACACATTTCCCACTGCTAAATTTAAATTGTATCGTCATTTCCTTACTTTTGGAAATACAGGTGCAGGGAATTAACCATAAGCCCCAGTTTGCCTCGTCCCCTGCATCTGCGGCGTGATTTCCTATTGCGATTGTGTCACTCTTTGTATTGCTTTCATCATAATGTTATGTGACATGTTGCTAAAAATTGTCAAAAGCAACCGCATCCACCACGGCACAACTTTTTCGTATCCTACCACACACCCATATCTTCTTGAAAGTCCATGTTAAGCTTATTAATACCCTGCAGGAAGAAATTTTCAACACTAAATCTGCCCCACTATTGAGCCCACTGCAGTAGTATTAAAATACCCTTAGCTTACATGCTGCCACCTATGGTGTCCTGCATGGCCTGTATAAGTTCAGGAAACATGATAGTAGGTCCTTCTCTGTGTGTAATCAGTCCGTATCTGCACCACTTCCTGCTCCCCTCTTGAAGAGGTTTGTCCCAATGCGCATGGAGCTCTCCCTCCCTCCTTGCACGTGCCCTGTGAATTATGAATTCTTCAGCCAAAACAAATCTATAAAGTAAGAAAGTCCCCCCATCCTAACACTAAGCTCAAGAATCCAAAATCAACTGCTAAAGTACAATCTCATTTCCACAGCTGCTCTTTCTGCTAGATCGCAAAGGGACGAGGAACTGACAGCCATGTCAGTGATTGGCTGAGTAGTACCTTTAGCAGCCGTTTTGAGTTTTCAAACCTAGCAAGGTCTAACGTTTGGGTGAATTCCCTTTAAACTTTAAAGGGTTTTTTGTTTTTGGGGGGTGAAGATTCCTGAAGATGAAATTTTGCTTATCTGATAGCTTGGTGTAAATAAATGCTTGTCAATATGAACGTGAATTAATTTTAAAACGGTACTTGAGCTTAACTTGACGAAAGGTCATGTTTCATCCAAAATCAATTCTGTAAATATATTTTACTGCATTCAGGAAGTGGGTGCGGGTGCTAATGTCTAAGGATTCACGCAGGTCTCACTGGGCTTTTACACGCATAGCTAAGTCTGTTATCTGGTAAGATCACAGACTTGGCTGTAGCAAACAATACCAGGACACAAATATGCTCGAGTTAGCAAGAGATTGTCTTGTCTAAAGAGGGAATAGATTCAAGTGGGAATAACCTTATTCTTCCTCTTTACAGGCACTGGTAGGCCGTCATTTTGGAACATGTGGTGCAGTTTTGAATCCATATCAAAAGGTACATCTTGGGAATGAATCAGCAGTTCGATAAGGGCAACTAAAATACTAAGGAATGGAGGTGCTTGACCTGCAGGCAGATTAACCAAGTTAGGTGCTATTTACCTTGGAGAATCACGTTTGTGTGGGAACTATCCCTTATACAAATATATTTATGGGCCATACATAAACGCTCTGGTGCCTTGTTCACTAATAGGTCTATCATAACCACTGGACATCCGTTTAAGATTATAAGAAAAGATGTTTCTTCTCCAGGTTAGGAACAGGTTTCTTTAACATTGAGACTGGTGAAACTGTGGACATTCTAGAAGCAGATATGGTAATGGCAGTTACTAAATCTTTAAAAGCGGCCTAGATACTTTATAAAACTAACAAATATTGAAATACTGGTTGTTATACATATACTTGAGCAGTTACTTTTTAGATTGCTGTTTGCATCAGGAAGGAATTTTCCCCCTTTGAAAAGGTTGGACTAAATGGATGTTGTCTTTATTCAACCTCACGTCCCATTTATTGCTAGGCTGTTATTCTAAATATAAAGGGATTTGTACTCTAATGCAGTCCATTGGCCTAGATCCTGGACTTACCTGTCCTAAAAAGATATCCTTAAGTAAATCTTTTTCCCGTACCCAAGCCAGGCACAACTTGGCTACCCGTTCAGCCTATTTTAAGTTTGTCTATTTTCTTTGTTTGTAAATTGGCTGTCTATAAGATTTGTTATGGTCTTTTTCATGTTACACTTCTATAGAAATAGTACAATAGTTAGAATCATAAATTTCTCTGATTAAAACATTGCAGAAGAATGGAGAATAATCTATATCACATTTGTTTGTAAGAAACGCGTCACTCCTTCCCCTAATTAAGCACTATATTAAACCGAATTAAGAATCTGATTTCAAGACACATAGCAAGGTCAGTAGATGCAATGATTGCTCAATTAAAAGAACATATATTCTTTCATTAGGAACCCATGTTTTCTGCTTCCCAGTACTAGCCATGTAAACAACACATGGCCCTCACTGAGTAAGGGATGGAACGTGAAAGTGGATAGTGAAAAAAACGACACCACAACCTACAGTTATTCTCAGTAGTTGTATTAAAACACCTTGAGGCTTTAAAGTTCATTACAGCTTTGGTTGTTTTTCCATTGGCCATGGCTTTTTAAGATACAATTGTTATATTACTCACAATAATCAAGTGTTTGAAGCTAAAGCACTATATATTGCCCCACTGCGTAATTGGTTATCACATATTGCCATTTAGCACTGTTGTCCTATTTTGCCTTATGCACACAACATCTTGCTACTTTTACCTTGTACCTATTTGTTGTCCGTCATAATTACCACCTATTAATAATTAAACGTTGAATGATTTAGAAACTGGTAATGAATCAAAGTAGAATTCCATTACTCTCAATACAGTGAACACTAGAAATTCTTTAACACTTATGCACCGCACTTTCCATAGAGGGCGACATGGAGCAAAAGTTGAACTGATGTCAAAAACAAACAGAGGTAATTATTCAAAGTGACTTATCCTTCCCTTTTCATTACCCCGTGCCTTTACATTCCATCTGTTCCCTGAGATTTGTAAGGACCGAGGGATATTTACAGATAATATAGCAAACTTACCACCAGTTAAGGGCTGGGTAACCACACTGTAAAGATTTTTAAAAATGACAGACACGATCTTGGAAGATCTGTCTGTAATTTTTCAAAGATCGGGCTACCACAGTCTGAGTGCTCTCTCCTCCTTCCTCCTTCGCTCCTCTCATCCTCCCTCTCTCCTCCTCGTCTCCTCTCTCTCCTCCTCCTCCTCACCTCTCCTCCTACTTCACTCCCTCCCTCTCCTTCCTCCTCTCCTCGCTCCCTCCTCCCTCCCGTCCTCCGCCTCCCTTCCTCTCCTCCTCCTCCTTCCTCCTCCTTTCTCTCCTCTCTCTCCTCGCGCCTCTCCTCCCTCCCTCTCTTCTCCCTCACCTCTCCTCCGTCTCCGCCCTCTCCTCTCCTCCTCTTCCTCCTCCTCCTCCTTCATCTCGCTCGCCTCGCTCTCTCCCTCAACTCCTCCCCCCTCCCCTCTCCTCCTCTCCTCCCTATCCTCTCCTCTCCCTCCCCTCCACTCCCCCCCCCCCTGCCCCTATGTGGCGGTGGCAACAGCTATACAACATCCCGTAGGGAGAACACCTGGGACTGTGTTTCCCTTGGCCACGGCAGACTCTCCACACTCGTCACGCAATTGTTCAGGAAGTCCTCGTTTCCAACGGTATCGGGGGTTTATTGTACTGTGTGTACCTCACTTTAGTTACAATGTATCGCCCCCCAAATTGGTGCTTTCATGCTACCATCCGTTTGACAAACAGGGTATTTGAGGCACATGGATACCTAGTAATAGCTCCCAATGGACCAAGTGTGGCAGGCACTTATAACTAGTATAAATAATTAGAACAACGAGAAAAAGAGGAAGTAACCTGCACTCAAAAATTCTGTCAATATAAGTACAACCCTTTATTGTAGACCCATTAAGGTCCAAGATGGGGTAACACACACATAGAGAATGATCAGAATTAAAACTCTAAAAAAGCATATACATATCGTTTATTAACCAAACTACAAAATCCATGACATAGCAAGTGCACAGCAAAGTCCTTTCCAAATCATACTAAAAGCCTAATTACAGTCCGGTACCTCCTTAATTAAAACTGTCCGACATTGCTGCGAGAGTAGCGACACAAACATCGGGGGGTTCCCATGGTGGGAATGGCCATTATATGAAACACAGGTAAGTCCAGGTATTGAGAAGCCGAACGCGTTTCGTCCAATCGGAACTTCTCAAACACGTTCCAATGCTACTTTGGTTATATTACTGTTAATGTACTTTTGTTGCATGTTTTTGGATTAATTTATTACATAGGTAGTGGCAATCTTTCACAGAAAAAGAAGCAAATATGTTGTTTTATTAATCTGTTTTATTCAGTAAGTCTAATCACTGGACTGAATTTAGTTCTTGAAGACAGTGCGCTAGTCTTCATCCGACGTTCTTTCTCTCAATTTAGAATGTCTTGTACAAAACTTTAGGCAATAAAACCAGGGAAGACCCAACAGAATATAACTGGCTAGGTGTGATTTACTGAGGCTAAGAGGTGTTTATTGAAAACCGACATGGTACGCGTCCAATAGGATTGTACATGGCAGACAGTGTTGTTGAAAAACCCGCCTACCTCTTATTCAGATGCTTGGCTTCTTTATTTTTGACCTCATTGACACCTCTCTCGAACGCAGTCATGTTCTTTGCCTATTAAATTCTATCATAGAGCAAATTGGCAGGGTCAACAGTCTCGCCCAAGACAATAGAATAGTGATGGACCCAGTACCTAATTCCTATACATACGAATGTGGCCTGAAGTGGTGTTTTTTGTAAGATTAATTTCCGTTAATCAAAAGTGATACAATATCTATTTAATTAACATTTTGAAATCAATAAATTGACTAGTTTATTTAAACTTGTTAGGGGCTTGAATTTAGATGTTGATGTGAGAGCTCTTGTGTAATCCTGGGCCTTAATGTTTAGTTCTCTCGATGCTGATTCTTCTTTAACATTTCTTTTTTGTTAAAACTCAGTTTATATAGTACCTGCATAAATATAAGATTATCGTATATAATGTTATATTTTTAAAAAATTTTCAAAATTATTAAAAGCAAAAAGTCAATCAAAAAACATAAATGTTAATGGTTGTCTAATATTTAGTTATCTCAATGATTGATCTGTTCGTTTCTCTGGGTTGTGACACTAAAAAAGCAGCGAAGGGGTCTGTTTTTTTGTTTGAGTTTGTTGAACGAGAATACATTTATCTCCTATATCATAAACAAATAGATATTCTGCTTCTCGACTCACTTTAATAAACTTATTTTCTTTCAAATGACAAAAGGTCGGAAGTGAGTCTGCCCAATTCTCATTGAAAAGCTTATAACACAAAAGAGAAGGGATGTTTATGGGGAACGTTACATTATACTTGTTATATTAAGGAAGCCTTAGATTAATAGGGATAACTTGAATAACTGTTTGGAACTTCTAATTTGTTCATTAACAGTATTTTGCCCCGACTGTGGATTGTTAGTACTTCTCTAAGGAGGTATTGGCAAATTCAACAGCTATATGAAAAGAATCTGGCAAAAGTTAAATGTTGCCGGTAACTTAAAATCTTAATTGAAAAGTTTTAGTTTTAAGTATATAAAAAAGCAATAAAATTGAAACCATAATTAGGATATGCTATTCCAACAAAACACACGTGTAAGTAACCTCATATGAAAAAAAATATGCAATTATAATTAAACAAACAAACCTTGTAATTGAAATTCTAGTTTTAAGGGAAGATGTGTTTCATTTTGCATGCGGGATAACTGGAACTCGACTTTTACACATAGTATCAACTGTACACTTTCATGTTCATTGCACTACATATAGAAATAAAACAATATTTGATTACACATACACTTGTGCAACCTACAATGACTGCCATTCCAGCACTGGGTTGATACTTAGGGGTAGGCCCCACGGCGTGATTCGGTGTCTTCTTTGCAACTAATTGTGCCTATGCAATTGTGCGCTCATGTACACCTATGGGAACCATCCTCCACTCTATCACCTTCGCCAGCTGTTTCTTACATCAGTTTTACACATTTTTTGGCTTTCATTTGGAAATTGCGCATGAATCACAGCATTGAGATTTGGTGCGTTATTCCGTGTGTCTAGAGGGGCCTCCGCCTTACCTGACGTGACAGCGTGAGCATACAGATGCTGGCAGGAGGTAATTTACTGTAGGCAACAAACATTTTTGGCTCAGAACAATAGATTGTTTTGCCTTAGTGCGCACTGCAGCAAAAAAAAAAAATATATAACAGTCAATAATATTTTTATTGAATCCCATTCAAATTGAGCAGTTTAAAAGGCCAGATGGTTATATTAAACTTGGAAAATCTAACCTGACATGCAACTGATTTTTTGACAGTTGCTTGCGGTAATCAATCATTGTATAAACATGCAGCAATGTATGGCGAGTCTAGATTTGTAGATTTTCAAGATCTTGCAGGGTCTTCTTACACTTATCAGTGTTTATTCCTTTTTTATTTATTTTTTTTTAAGCTATTTAAGACAAGTTATCAAAAACATCAAAATGAACAGGCATGAGAATGTTGTGAGAAATGTCGATTACGTACCTGTTGTATTCTCCTATATATGTAAATGCATCCTGAACATTAATATAACCCCAGGAGCCTGTAGATTTCTTTTTGAAATTTAGCAGATTGTTAAATAATCTGTAAACAGTAGGGATCATTAATAATTGTAACATTTTGCACCACAATGACTACAAGAACTGTGTCGTATTTAGAATTTTGCTTACAAAACCCCTTTTCGTTTTTTAAAACCAGAAAAACCCTTAAATTGTCACACAATTAATTTCTCCTCCTTAGTGATAAAGTAAGTATGGAGTAGTGGATAAGTTCTGGTTTTAAAACGAACCTGTTTCGATTTGGAAATGTTCAAAACTCTGAATTTATTATCAAAATAGAAAACTAGATTGAAAAAGTCACAAAACAAAAGAAAATTCTGTATCGTCGATTGAATTCTATTTGAATTTTGGAACCCCAAGAATCCTACAGACCACTGTTGGACACAAAACTCAACACTTTGTTCATCTCTATTCAGGATGGTTATAGTTTGTTGGCCATACACTACTCAACATACCTGACACTTGAAAGTAGATCATTGGATGGTTCAACGTTGCATTACACTACTAGTAGTGATGGACCACAAACCGAACTCGAACCGCGAGTTCGAGCCGAACTTTGAGTTCGGATGAACTCGAACTATACTAACTAGTTTTGTTTTATAACAGTTGTAAAATCACCCTTGAAAAGTATCATTGCGTTTTCAGTAACCCAGTATGGGATCGTTTTAAGCTAACCCTAGAATGTATCGTTCGATAACCCTCGAATGTTGCCTTCAGTTTTCGGTAACCCTCAAAAGTATTGTTCGTTTCGTAACTCTCGAATGTTTGGATCGTTTTCGCTAACCCTAGAATGTATCGTTCGTTAACCCTTGAATGTAGCCATTGATTTTCAGTAAACCTCAAAGTATCGTTCGAGTTGTGTAACCCTTGAATTTATGGTTCTATTTCAGTAACCCTCAAAGTATCGATCGTTACCCTCGAATTGACCATAACCTGACCCTCGCTGAGCTTGTCAAACCCGACATTGCCCGATCATAAAGTAGAAGTGTTAAACCGGTTTTGGTGATAGTGACATGTTCCCCAGACCATTTCCCAGGTGTCTCAGCCATTTACAGTTACCTGTTTGTTTGTCGTGAAATCATCTAAACTTTCAAAACTATCACTCCCCATTGACTTTAATGGGTCCGTTTTTCGAACTTTCAAACTTTTACTGAAGTTCGAAAGTTCAAAAATGGACCGAATATATCTATGATGAGAACATGCAGAATCCATAATTTATGCTGGATAGTTTTGCCAAACTCTGACCTTTACGATTAAGAACTCTGAAATTACCAACTATCAAATCCTACAACTAAATTATTTTCACTTTTTAGCAAACACTTTATGCATGTCAGCCACAATCCTTCCAACGATTGAGATTCCCTGAATAACGGTAGGACAATATCAGTGTAGGAAATGAATCTACCAGATGAAAAATACTGCATCAAAGGTAAATACATAATACAGAAAATATTTTCAAAAATATTGGTTAACTATACTGATTTATCAAGACCGGAAGTAGATTTAACCATAGGCACGATAGTATTTCCTTTTAATAAGGCAACCAAGTTATAGAATTCCTTTCAAAGAAGGACAATAACAGTGAACTGCCAAATAGTATTGAAGCAGTAAGACCACAGCCTTCGTAATCTAAGTATTTTCAATTATAAATGTAAACTTCTGTGCTCAGCTCCTTGCAAGCTAATAAAAATGTTTAATCAATTGTATCATTTTTATAAAGTAACCTTGCTGTGTTGATGGAATCTATTTTACATTAGTGTCTGTTTACCTTCATTCCCATTTCACTTATCAATGAGACACCTGCATGCAATTTTTACTAGGCACTTATCTCACAGGTGTTGAATAGCTGAAGGGTGGAGCTTCTTAAATTGCAACACTTAATAAGAAATGACATATTCATATGTCACAGTAAATAAAAAAACACCTGAAGATTCATTAAAACATAAATCTTGAGTCTTTGTGAAAACACAGATTACCATAGTTGCAATTGTTTAATTGGGTGTTTATATAGCTATGTCCCTGGGCAGTCCTAAAAATGCTTCTATGATATCTAATTCGTAACCCTTAGTGTTCTTACACATGTACACAGCACATACTGAGAAGAACCCTGGGAGAGACAAAAATCCAAGAGGCCCCATCTTTTTCTTAGCTGGTCTCTACTATGGTGTTGCTAGTTGAGACAACATCTTGATTTTGTCTCTGACAAATCAAACACATATATGACTTCCTCTTAGGTTTAAATTGTGATTGCAGACTATATTGATTATTTGTTTACTATTTTTATATGTAACATTTTTATTTTATATTTCATTTCATTGTTTTTCATAGAACTTTCATTGTTACCCACATTTGGGTTTTGAAATATGCACCAAATAGTGTATTCTGTAATATGGTTACATTTTGTCTGTGTGGAAACAGTGTAGTGCTGCTACCAATCGGTCAGACTTTTATTCTTAACCAATGTATTATCAGTTGGTAACTCCATTAGTAGTTATCAGGCACAGAAAAGGGCAGAAAACTGCCCTGTTTTAAAAGGCCTTAAGTTCCGAATGCACGTGCGATATTGCTGGGAGCTCAGTCGGGCAAAATGGAAGATCGAGGGCCCAGCCAAATGCAGTTAAACCAATTTGAACCTATAACAAGGTATATATCGGTGAATGCCATGAATGGTGATACTGAACCTGGAAATGGGCCAATCCTTGGCAGATGTACAAAGCACAATGGATTTCTCAGTACGAAAGGATAACTAATGTAATTTTAGTGGACCTTTTATATGTATACAACAAAACGGATAACCCTTCGGACACAAAAGTGAACTGCATTATCACATGTGATTACCATCCAGCATATTCTATTATTTCTATTTGGTGTAATAAAAATCCCTTGCTATATCTAAAAATATTATTTAGCTAGCACTGATTAATTAAACATATGGTGAATTTTCTTTGATGTATCCTTTTTTGATTAAAGATGGTGTTAATCCAAACAAAAATGTCTCTGGTTTACTGTCTTCCTTGACGCTGGGAATATTTTTTCTGATTTATTACTGTAGTTTATGCAAATAGAGTGTCCTCTGGTGTTCAGTCCAAGTTTTGCATTTCATCCAAGAAATAAACCACAAAAATCCACAGCTAACCAATGGGGTTAATTCACACAAGGTACTGCGAGATAAATAAAAAGCGACACGGAAAACATTATCCTAAAATACTGCGATATCCTTTTGATAGCTTAATTATTCCATACAGTCCCTGGACTGAAACGATCAATTAGCAGTTGAAACGCACTGTGAAGTAAATTGTAACACTGTTTATTACAAATAGTTATCATATATTTATAAGGTGCGTTTTCTGCAATCTAAGCCAGCAAGGTGTTTAAAGAATAAAAAATCTTTATGACAAAGCTCCTGTGTTCTTTCAAGCTAAATTCCGGTAATAAGCAAAAAATGGAACCACTGGATATTAACAAGAGGATGAGTTAAAATGGTTCTGTTTATGCTTCAAACAAATACACAGGAAAAAATACAAGAAGAATTCAACACTTATTTATAGATATTATTTTTAATTTACAGTTAGGTGTCTAACAATCTTCTGTTGATCGATGTTTTTTTTGGTTTTTTTTTACAATGTATTATAATTAGATAGAAAGACGGCAGAGAATGACGAGAAAATTGAAATGACGTTTTTAAATGGGAAAAAAGGAGGTTGTGAACACTAAAATGGAATAATAACAAAGATAAGAGAACAATAGAAAAAGACATGAAAAACGAGGTCAGACTAGGCCCTGGGGAAAGGGCAAGATGGGCAGCTGTTTGCTGACCAGCCTCTGTCACACCTTGCTTTTGCTTTTCAGGCATTCTTAGCGTGTAATTATTATGAAATAATGCATCGCTAGAGGAGCAACACCAGTCTTCAACACATTACAAGCCGACCAGGACTCTACACATCATTAGCATTTTGATGTTCAAATAGCACTTCAACAAGAGAACTTAGATGGAGTTGACACCCTCTCTGTCCCCCAGAACTGCCATGTAAGGAAAGGGATGACGGCACCACATGGGAGTGATAGTAAACATAGAACTGGGGCACAGTTTGTCACTTCAGATATCTAAATAAACAAAAGATTGCAATTGGTTTATTAAACTATAAAAAAAAAAATGGCATCACTGAACGGAGATTCACATATCTAAAAGCACAATTTTAACAGAAGGCAAATTTCTACATTGAGGTGGGACACACACAAACGATAAATGGACGATACTGTCAGATGCGACTGCATTACCATAGCATTCCGATCGTTCCCAATGATAGCAAACGTTCAGAGTTGGTCTCGGGATCGTTCGGAAATGCCTGAAGATTTCCCTCGCCCGCTGTCATCTCCCTGTGCTTAAAGTATAGCGAGCCGGCCTTGGCTGAGGGAAATCTGCACCCTGATGATTCCCCTGTGCTTTACATAGGGAGAACATTCGGGACGTGTGAGTAGAGCAATCTTCATAAAATCTTGCAGATTCCATCTGTCATCTTTCAAATACCTTTAGTGCGTTACCCAGCGTTAATCAATATGAGCAAGGGGGGTCTGGATTAAGAATATCGGAAAGGCATTGGAAATAAAAAGGTGCACTTTATACGTTGACAATAGACTATTTTAAATGATCTTAAGTCGGAACACAAGACTAAGCTATACAGATTTAAAAGGCTAACCGTGGTCTCCATACTGCCCTTTATTGAAAGTAGTTGGTATCTTTTCAAAAAGCCAATTATGTCTCTAGCTTCTCTGGATCTTAAGTTATAGCTTGTAAAGTTACACTTTCCAGACTGCCCTGTGTCAGGCATGTGTTATGAGCGATGGTATAAGCCCTTCCCTCATAAAATCAATTTTTTACAGACCTGCAACCATTCTCTGTCCATCCCTCTACCTATGAAAACTAAGGAGAGAAAAATATTTTCAGGCCTGTAGCTAACTTTAAAAATGATTTAGCCTTTCTGGATGGGACTTATGATGCAGCTGAAATTTCCCAGCGTGGGCATTCCCAAAGTTAAACTTGGAGGCAGACCTCAAGTGCTGGTGATGTCACACGCACAGTCTAGCAAGAAACTACTTTTTATACTGCTGTAACTTAGAGACTGTAGCTAGAAGCTGACTCATTTTAATGGAGTGTGTGTTTTTTTTACTAAAGGAGAGCACAGTTCTCTTATAATATCCAATGTTATTTTAAAAAATTTGCATTTAGGAAAAGAATTGTGCATAAATATTCAGATGTTTGTTTCTATTGAAGTTGTAATTGTGTATGAAATGGTATTGTTGGTACACTGCTATTTTACATTATATACTATAAAGCACAAGAGCCATGAATAACCTGTAAATGATATTTTATAAATGGTGCTTAGCTAATCAGTGTCAAAATCGTAAAACTGTGTTATTATAGAAAATACACTCCTACTGTAAAATATGAGGATATTCAAAGTCACATTGAGTTCATGACCTGTTTTAAAGAACACAGCCCATCCCATGGCCTTTTCTTTTATGGACATTTCAGTCCTGCATGCAATTTTGTCTGGTCATTGTACTTGAGTTAACTGTCATGTCTTAACATTTCAAAGGCAATCATAGAACTCTTTTATGGTACACCTCATTTAGTATAATAGATGTCACATTTAATTTCACATTCACTATTCTTTGAAAACACTGAACTCAATTATGAATTTGTCAATACTATTATACACTGAAATATACTTTAACTTGTATAAGCCTGGGGACTTTGGCTTAAGTCATTTACTAATCCTGCGCCTCAGGCACTAACATATAATGGCAGGGACAAGATGTAACACTACAGTAACAGTTGTATATTTAGTATTTCGATGTCAATATAATGATAACATACAGTAATTCCTGCCAGTGCTACAGGGACATTAGCTTAAATATTTTGCCCTATTGATATGTACAATTCCATCTAAATCTGCTTGAGTCCTTTGCGAATGGAATATATTAATATACTTTATTTTATTTATTTTGTTAATGATTCATTTCAGTGTGTTCAGTATAAAAATGTCCTTCTGTAGGCTAGAGATGAAAATACCCAAGGAATACTAATCAGGGAATAAAATCTTATACCCCTACTAGAAGACCCTTCATGCTAATGCTTATTTCTACACATCTTGGTAAAATAGTGGCTTACTGTATTGTCTGGATATTCTGTTTGGTTATTTTTGATTTAATGTATTAAACAACCCTATGGGATGTCCACACTATTTAAATCTGCTAAAATCACAGTTTATCCTCAAGCCCCATCGGAAAAAGACAGTAAAAACAACCTTAACAGGCATGGCTTCACAGCATGCCGCATCGGTATAACTCATACACCTAGTAAAGCAGTAGGAATTTTTTTTGGGACATCTCAATTACAGATGGTTTTGTGCACCATGGCACTGAAAATATAGCCAGTGTTAATCACTGAGACTGCTGAAAGATATATTTCTAACAATGTATTCCTCTTAGTAACATTTTTCCACAATCACTTTTGTGGGGATCAAATGCTCAGGTTAGTTTTTGAACTGACATTCAATAAGAGATTTGGGACTGGCAAAATACAGGCCAATCATTTGCAGACCTTGCTCTTAAACTAAAGAAATATCATCAACTTTACTTTTTGACTTATGCTTTTCTAAGGCAATTTGCAAGATTCTGTCTGTCATTTTCTAACGAGTGCACAACTCAGTCCCAAACGTTCTCCCTATGTAAAGCACGGGGCAAGGGAAATTTTGGGGCATTTCCTGAAGGACTGTGAAGCCATTAGTGAATGTTTGTCTGCCTCACGGTCATTCCAGAAAACACAAAAGGGATGAAACCGGTGGACAGATGAAATCGTTCCTTTCTCATTACTGTGTTCCCATCCTTAAACCATATCCTATTGTGAACAGTGTCCCTCCTTTCCTGCCTATTCTCACCTGCAATCTGACTGCCTTCCTGACATCACAAGTTTAACTGGACCCACCAAGTTTAAAGTTTAGTTCTTGAAGACGTTTCCCTAGTCAAGCGCTTTGAGTCCTATGGCGAAAAGCGCTTTACAAATGTTATTTGTTGTTGGTGTTGTTATCTGACTGGCTTTCTCAATTCAAATGACTTGTACAGAATCACAGCCAGGTCTTAAGACATTATGATGCAAGGTGGGATTGCATGGTGGCTAAGAGGTGTTATTGGACGCCCAGGGTAAGGTGTCAAAACAGCATTGTACATGGCAGACATTTGGGCCTTGTCAAAGAAGTAAGAAGGAAAGAAAAGACACCGAATACCAACAGTGAAGGGGGAAAAGCAAGACAGGAGGAAGAACATGGTCATCCCATATGTTTCAGGGTCTAGAATTTCAAAAACACCATATCCCTGCCTGTTTTAAACCAAATAACACACTGAGGCAGCAATTGGTACAGGCGAAAGACCCAATACCGAAACACAAGAAAAGCAACATCATAACGCAGTGCAGTGCAGTGAAAGTATCTGATTTGTATTGTGGAGGGACCAAACAGCAACTGCACCAACGTATGGCCTAGCACAGAAGAGCCAATTCCTCAAGTCAGGACCTGCATCTTAAGGAAAAAGGACATACCTTTGAAGATTGTAATGTCAATATCCTTTCAAAGGAATGTACAATGCTGTTTTGACACCTTACCCGGCAGTTCCTATAATGCCTCTTGCCACAATGCAATCACCCTTGCATTCAGAAGGTCCCACACCTGCTGTGAATGCTAATTGGACTTTCAAGGGTACATAATGTCAACAGATCTTGTACAAGTCATTCTGAATTGAGAAAGCCAGTTGGATGACTAGCGAAACGTCTTCAAGATCTAGTTGATCTAACTGAATACACAGATATTTTCTCTTATTTTCTCATTTCAATATTTTATTTACTAAAAAGCTTTGATATCCAGCTATATATGTGTAGCGCTTAACACTGTATATTAGCTAGTAATAGTATATTGGACACCTTAATGTGTATTATAAGGACCTGTTCACATATATGATAGACAACGGAGCAATCCATGATCCATTATCAAGTGAGCCAAGTCTTGATCTTCATTAGATTTTTGGGTGTTGGGGTGGCTCATAAGATACCCAACACCCTCGGTATTACCCAAGACTTAATTCATTTTGAAATGACAGGAAAGTTCCTTACTATATAAATGAGGCTGGAAGCTTAGTGATTTTTTTAAGAACAAGTAACTTGCAAGAATCTCTAAGGGTGTTGCTATGAAGTTAAATGTTAATCATCTAACTCAACGTTTCACCCGTCAAACATTGAATCAGCATAAACATCTACTGCCCCATGGTTCTCATCGGTGACGTTTTACTAAGTGATCAGGCCAGTGGTGTCTGGAATGTCATGGTAACATCTGCAGGTAAGATTCAGTATAAAAGCACCATATTCCTATATTACACAACAAGGATTATGTTCTCATAGTTTTTATTTGTTTCCATGAGATGTTTTAATTTCACTATTTGGTATCTTTGTTTCATACTGCACCCTCTGGTGCTTGAGTTTTTATAGTTGGAGCGCAATGGTTTTTACTGCATTTGTTTGCGTTAGCTTGGGGGGGTTTTTTAAGCAGTGATCTGTGACATTGGCAAGTAATAATTATACATAGTAATTTACCCCCTGCTGTAATGATAAGGATATTAGAAGTCACTGAAGAGTTCCGTGACATATAAAAGCATGAGGACACAACCCCCACTTTCCTTTAAAGCCCCCTCCCATATGGCTAAATTATAAATTCACCATACTCCCTGGTATTCTTAACACATACCCCTCAACACAACCCCCTACCTCCCACCACTCGTACCCTCTCGTGCCCATGCAAACCCAGGCCACCCACAGTCTTTCAGTTTTCCCAGACTGTGACACCCCACCCCCTGGCTCTCCAAACTTACCTTCCCTTGCTTGCAACTATGATGCTCCAGTCGCAACTCTACCTCCCCACCATGGCCGATACCGTGTGCTGTCCTACTAACTTCCAGATGGGGAGGGAAAGTTTGCGCTGCTGTCACGCACAACGAACAGCTCCAAACATTCACGCTCTCTGTGGTAAGAGCTGCGCGGGAGGTCAGGGGTTCAATCAGTGGTTGCTATCCTCACTTCCTTGTTATAAGCGGCGTACTGATACGTATAGCGCGCCGATTGAATCCATATTATTTACAGTGGGGTCTCTAGGACCATGGAAGGGAGTGGATTATAGGAATAATCCACTACAAAAAATTTGAGTGACTAAATCCCTGATTCTCTCATTATTGTATATTACATTATAAAGCCATTACAGTGAAGTTCTACTTAAAACCATAAGTCATAATTTGATATATTTATGTGAATTTGAAACGTATACAGGTGTTGTTATTAATTGTTAACATTCATAATAAAATATTCCACTATTACTGACAATGGTAATCATATAGTATCTGCATTAACAACATTCTCCCCCAGGCTGAACTCCAGCTACTAATGGACTTCAAATGCTAAACATTGCTAAACTCTTTATAGGCTTGTAGTGATGTTCTCTGTTCCCCCTACATCATAATTTGTAATCAAGAGTGTAATTTTGTCATTTGAAAGTACTAATTATCTTATCATGACACGGCATATAACGTACAGTGTCTACCCAATTAGCTGGGACAATTATTAAAATTTGGAAGCCTAATTATGTCCAATTTAACACTGGCCAAAACTCTTGTCTAGTTCTGTATTAAAATGCTGTCTTTTGCTTCTGCCTTGAGGCAGTGGATGATTAGACCTGTCAGGGGTGTACTCAACTGAACCAGTGAAGCGTATGGAGCACACATGACCCTGCATTGTTAAGTGTGTCAACATATTAACCTGAATTCCCTTCAGCGCATATAATCACATTTGGTGGAGCTATAGAGGCTAAAAACATGAAGCGATTTTATTAAAAATAATACGCCTTTTAATTAAGCTATAAAGAATTGACACATCAAGTGCGGAAGTCACAGGACCTTTTCATCTAATTAGAGCCTATAGTGTTTGCTTTTGTCTGCAATAGAAGCTTATGTTTTCTGTCTTTTTTTGTTTTAAACAAACGGCTATGAGTGACTTTTTTTTATCTAACACCCTCCTGTGAAGCAAAATTGAAGATATATATTATCTAATTATATTACTTACAACATAACAAAAATATTATATATATCATTTAACAGCAAGTTAATTAATAAAAATACGCCTTCTTGCCTATAAACATTACACACAATATATATTTCTATTTTCAAAAAAGCCTTTGATCAGGGACAGAAATCCTGCCTGGTTTCATCTATTTCTGTAGGCATTCATTGGTTTTGTTGTGTTTCTGTGACATCATTGAGTACTATAGTGTTCCAGTTCCACCCAGCAAATTGAGGAAGACCTTTGCTACCCCCCTGTTGTGTGTCCTTACTTCTTCCCAAAAATGGTCTTGCATGGAATCTGTTCAGATGGCTCGCTGGAAGTGCAAATCTGTGTTCTGACTTGTTTTAGTGGCTGACGCATGTTTCCCTCTTGTCACAGCATTGACTGGTCATAGTCACCCTTGTGCGCACAATTACAACAGCTCATTGACAGACTACTGACCCAGCTGGACCTGATAATAGAAACCTATTGATTTTTTTTTAGCTTGGAAACTAAAACAAACCAATGCATTGTCTTAATTGTATCAGATTCTGACACTCGCAGTTAATCAGAATTTCAATAGTCTCCCACAGAAGTCAACTCCATGACATAAATAGTGGATTCAGCTGAATGTAGAAATTAAGTTAGACTGAAAATGAACTGAATTGTCTATTATTTTGTTTTCTACTGATTATTGGTGGGAAGGTTCTGTTTGCTAACATGATGGTACTGTTTGATACTTACAATTGGCAATTAAAAGACCTTCTAAGGGCTAGGTCACACTGCTACGGTTTTTTTGCGTTTGCGCTTGCATTTATTTCATATCATTTAAAATGCGGCAACGCACCAAAAACACCGTTTTCGGGTGCGTTGCGATTGCGATTTGCGTTCCGCATTTTAAATCGAAATCGCATGCGTTTTTCATAGTTGAAAAAACGCATGTGCAAACACAGCAAAATTGCAAATGAAATCGCATTCGATTGCATTTGCATTGCAGTATGACCGTGCCCTAATCCATTCAAATGATAGCAGGTTTATATAAGGGATAATGCACCCTTACCTGTATAAAGGATATAAAGTCACTGAGGAGTTCCCAGACCATATAAGGGCAGGAACGCCAGATGACTTATTTATAGTAGAGGTACGTGATATCTTATAATACACTAGCAACCCCACTGCACACTCACCCCCCACACCGTGCACCCCCCGACCTCCTCCAATCCCTGAATGACATGGCACTCATATAAAAACGTCCGGCATATGGACAGCTTTCAGTTAGTATATAGATAAGGGTTGAAAGTTTTTTTTCTTTTTTATGTGTGTGGCTTTACTAGCAATGGATAGCATTGCACCTTATTGAGAAAATGTCAGTTTTTAGAAGAAAGCCAAGTTTGTAGTAACCGTTTACCTACTAGCTGTCTGGTACATTTAAGCACAGCCATTCCTATGAATCAAGGTACTGAAGGGGATAGAGAGAAACTGTTACTTAAATAGCAGGGGGAGATGGTATAAAGATCGTATTAAACAAATGGGGGGAGAAAAGCGTTACGTACATACTAATCTCTTTACTGGTATTCCATTACATAGCCCCCTTATAACACTGATAGGGGCTGCCCATTCATTTTTGGTGATTCATAGCAAGTGGGCCGTTATTTTCATGGGAGGTGGAGTGGAACACAAGTTTATAAGTCACTAGCTACGTAGCTGTGGTGCTTTTTATAAGGAAAATTTTACAGCACCTTCCACTGAAAATCCTAGCCTTATGTATTATAAACATTTATGATACCCACATGGATACGCTAAAAATGTCAGTGCTTTATAGCATAAACATATAAATAATAAAGGTCCAAAGTCATGGGGGAAATCGGATGATGAACTTTCTTTGATGACAATCTAACATGTTTAGAAACCCCCTAAAAATGTTTAATAATCTGTTCTCTGGATCACTAAACAATGTCAGAGGAAAATTGCCTTCTCCCATGTCTGGAAGGGCCCATTATTACAACCTTCTCCCCATCTTCTACCAAGCACAACATCTGTAAGGGAATCATCAGATAAAGTTGTTTTGTGTTGTATGGGCACCTTAATCTTCAGATCGGTCAACCCAAAATTAGGCACAGGTAGGTGGTGGCTTTGGGGAAAAAAGAAGGACATTTGAAGTCCCCGAAATACCATAAAGTAAAATACTTATTCAACGAAAACTTAATAGTGAAAAAAATTGTGATTTATTCAAACGGTTCCCCTTAGGCACAATTATTCAACACACAATACAACACCAGACAAACCAACTCACCCTTTTCTTTCAGACACACAGTTGCAGATGTGGCTGCACGTTCACAGTGATCTATAGAGATGCACGAACCCCACTGGGGTGAATTTGTGGAAACGTGCAAGGTTTGGAAATGTAGGCAATTCTGCATTGAATTTCATGATTGTAGTACTAGGTACATCCCTAGTGGAGATGGCCAAACTGATAAGTTTCGTTCCGTTTCGGGTTTTCGGATCTTGAGAAAATCCTGAAAAATCCGAAAATGAACTTACAATCAGACTTCAGGGTGTGTTTTCGATTTTTATCGAACGTTTGTGGCTATTTTTGGAATTTTCGAAAATAGCTTGAACTTTTGACAAAATCGAAAACGCATTCCGAAGTCCCTAAATCTGAACGATCTGTTCAGAACATTCGGATTTCGGAACTAAGTGGTTCCGTGTCGGATCTGGTCCGAGTCGGACCCGATCCCATCTCTAATCCCTAGTAGTGATCAGCAATATTGACTGCAGCGGGTCAAACAGAAATCACTATAAGCAACCGGATCCCCAGAGACCACCCTATGAGTGTCCCTTGCGATACTCACGCAGCTACTGCAACCTAAGGGTTAAAGTCGCTCCAGTGTGAAAACAGGAACTAGGAATATATATCCTAGTATCCAGTAATAGGTGAACAAAAGCACAGTGGGTTTTGCTAATTTTGAATTCCAAAACAAATATGTATTTATTATTAAGACAAGACATCTAACTATTTTTGCTTCTAAAAGGGCATGTCCACCACCCCAACTGAAATTTGCACCAATGCTAGGCCATTAAATGACCCCTACCCCTATCTCTTCTGCTGTATATGGTTGTCCTGCATGGCCAAAATACAGTCCAGGAAGGGAATGTAGGAGCCTTTCCCTGGTTTAATCTGTTTCCACCTCTAACCTTCCCACCTAGTGTTTTTTGGCATGCATTCTAGAAGAGGTGGGGATAGAGGGGGAATAGTGAATTTAATGAGCATGTGCAACTGCTAGGACACCCACTGGTAGGAGGACTGCAAAACCAGGAAATGCCAAAACCTGCAAAGCTCTATAGATCATTTTATACAAATTGCTGTTGATTTGAGAGGTAAGTACGATACTCATTCGAAAGTTGTGAATTACAGAATCTATTTGGCTTATTTAACTTATTTATCGAAACCACAAATAATAATACCAATTGGTTACAAAATAATGGGATGTTTAAATGTGGCAAACAGATGCAGATGTACGTTTCCCCAGAATTTGTTGCTATGAACACCCAAAAACATATAATCCACAGCTACATTAATTGTAGATCACAGTATGTGGTTTATTTAATCACTTGTGGCTGTAGTGCCCAATATGTTGGGAAAACGATGCCTGTTAAAGGAGCATTTCTTGACGACGCTAAATTCTATACAGAATAGAGATACACGTACGCTAGGGGTGCCAAATTGTGCCGAGGAGGTGATAGGGACTTGGCTTAACCAAAGCGAACTTTGATGGATACTGAGCTCCAAACTAGATGGCCCAAGTGCCTCAATAAGGATTGGGAGATTACATGTTTTGTATACTAATGAGTCCCTCTATATGTTTGTCTTTCTGTCCCTCTTTTTTCTGATAGACTATATTGTTACATATTTTGCAGCTTTTTTCAATAGAATGGCTATGTATTGTAACCACTTATATCTAGGGATACTGTATTATTATCTTTGGTTTATCCATTATATTATGAGTCTTTTATGATGGTTTTTTACTAATATACAATGATGAGTCTATTGGTTTCTCAGTGCTAATATACTTACCTTTCATTATTCCTTTATCTTTCAGGATAATATGTGCTTTCACCCACACGGTTTTATGTCTTATTCCCCTGTTATGTTTATGGTTAAGCAGGGGCGTAAACTACAGGGGAGCAGAAGCAACCGTAGGGGGCCCGGAAGCCAAGGGGCCCCATCTTTTTATTTTTCCTATGACAGATATAGCCTCCTCCCAGAAACCACTGTGGATGAAGCACGTATAGGCTCCATTATACATTTTCAGGGGGGCCCAGTGATTCCTAGTTTATACCACTGGGATTAAGTACTATATGTATACCTTGTCTGTATTGTGATGTGATTTATTATGTTTAATATGTATATTTTGTTTTCTTATTTTATCTCTTCCTTTCCACACAATCGGTTTGGGCTTATTTTATCAGACTGACAGTCTCTGGTTACTACTACTCTATCACAGATGTTTTCTTATTCTGTTGCCTTATAATCCCATGATGATTGGATGGAAAAACACTCCCTTGATGAAGTGTATTGTATGACATCACGAAACGCGTCCGTTTTAGCGTTTGCTCTCCAACTTATAATGTTTATAATGTATGCCAGTGTGCAGAATATGATATTGTATGGGGCCTAGGAATGTGCATGATTATCTTTTCTATGTTTGTATAAACTACAGTAGCACTTCCGCTAAATGTAGTTGTAAATTAGCCTAATTGGAGTGCTTCCACAATCCTTCTATGTATGTACTTTTGGAGGCCTGGTCAAGCCTCCATGTGGTAATAGCACCCCCAACACGCCCCTTTCATTGGAGGTCCTATGCTTTTAATATAAAGCACTGGATGGCCTCTTCCATCATTTTAAAAAGCCAAAGGGCGGGGGGAAGTGAGAGAGCCTGTTATATGGATCCAGTGTGTAAGAATGAGAAATGCTAAAGTTTGCTAATCATAACTGAAGTAAAAGAAATTTTAAAAAGTTAGAAGTTAGGACCTTCCAGACTGGGTTCCTGATGTGGTTGGAAGGCTTTTCATTCATGTGATCACAGTAATGTATACTAAAACCCCTTTGTTTATAAAGTATGCCAGTGTGCAGAGAATATGATATTGTATGGGGCCTAGGAATGTGCATTGATTACTCTTCTATGTTTGTATAAACTACAGTACACTTCCGCTAAATGTAGTTGTAAATAGCCTAATTGGAGTGCTTCCACAATCCTTGTATTGTATGCTCCGATTTCTCTTATGTTTATCTTGAAATAAAAAGCTACTTTTTACACCATGGTTGGATGCAAACCAGCTCCGTCTTCTTTCTGATATATGATACAGCTCTGCATTTGAAAGTTGTGAATTACAGACTCATTTAGGCTTATTTATACTTTAAAAGACAATTAGACTGTAAAATTACCTTTTCAAAAATGAAAGTACCTGGGGCAGGGAGGTACAATTAATTATCCTACTTCCCAATATATTTCATTGAGATTGTGCTAAAGTCAGAAGGAAGCCTGACAGAGAAGTTTTCTTTTTCTGGCGTTTCTCACAGAAATTTTTTTTTTGTAATGCTATAGTTCTCCTTTAACTTAATTCTCCTTTAGATCCCCTTTAGGCTGTTTATCTGGCCAGGGCCGCTAGTTCTGGGTATTTCAGAACCAGGGAATTGCATAACATTAAAGAGAGCCAGTATGGAAGAAAATGCAAACGCAACTTTCCACCTCATCTGGCAGTTCCCAAAGGGAACATTCACAGAACTATCAATAACAAATTAGCCCTATTTATGCAAAAGATTCATCTAAACAATTCTGCTCTGCAGCACCTAGATGCATATCTCTAATAAAACTTAACGCTGTCATTCTCCGCCTACTTCACATTTTCACACAGACCATCAGAATCTACTTGAATATGTGCAGCAAGCCATAGAAGAATTTCAAAGAAGAAATCCAAGTCAAAATATATCCTTGTCACAAGATTAAATAGAAAATGAAACTTTTGTGATAACTAGATGTAAGCTCTATGGGCAGGGAGCTCCTTTCCTCTTGTGGCAAAGCTCTAGCGCTTCTATTTATATAATTTATATATTAATGTACTGAACTATCATGTATTTCTCCCTTGTATGACTTTATTGTATTTCGTTACTGTACAGCGCTGCGTCCCAAGTGGCGCTTTATAAATAAACTATACATCACTACATATTTCAGACTCTAAAAACAAAGCAAAAGCCATTGTAGAATTCTGTATTCCTTTTTTTGCATCTGTGTGATCTTAATGCCAGCTATTTGTGTGGCTTTAAAACTCTTGTGATGATCCACTGCAGTCTTTATATTTTTTACTTGTGGTGTCATGCTTCCGCATCATTTTCAGAAATGAATTCAGCCATTGTGTTTCCCTTCTTAAAAACATGGTAACTTTTGTAAATGGGCTACGTGGAATGCTTCTATTGTGCCAATATTACCCATCACTCACCTGCAGTGTAGAAACACCACCACCCTCCATCACACCCACCCACCCCAGCTAACCAGGGCAGCTGGTTCTACACAGTGAGAGAGCTTTCACTGGCAATAAGACTAGAAATCTGCACTTTTCTTTACCAGAATAATGATAAAAAACTGCATATGTAAGAGATAAAAAGCCATCAATCCAAGGTTTACTTACAATTCAAACCTTCCACAGCACCAAAATCTTACCAGCACCAATGCTGTAAAGTGTACATATATGAATTAAAATAAAACCTATTTTATTGTACCAACATAATATAAAAAAGCAAATCAAACATAAAATCTAAACAATGTATCAACACCAACCCACAATGCATTTACAGGCTATTTATAACAAGGTAACCCTGAAATCAGAGTACATATAATCTGGGCCTAGTTTATATTACAGAGGAAAGCAGAAAAACAATCCTGTGTCTCTGTATGGTATAAGGATCCACTGTGGGTTTGAATGTATGTGTATATTGTAATAAATGGTGTCCTCGGCCATGTACTTTGAGAACTAAAGCATTGGTATTTCATGTGTAAAGTGTTAGTAAAATTGGGTACTTAATTTGCTTCAGAGACTTTCAGCCTTATCCAAATTATATGTACAGGACTCGTATTTATCAGAGTGGGCCCTCGCATATTTTGAGGGCAGGTGTTGCCACTTAAGTAGATGCAATAAATGGGCACAGTGGTTCTTGAACTTAAACAGTATCTTTTTATCAACAGAACAATATTAACAAAGCATTGCAGTGGCACAATAGATGTGACATAGCATGGACACATATCACATAAATACTCCCAAACACAGAGGGATCAGGAACAGCATAATAACAATCAGCTTGTAAATGCCACCCCAGCTCTCGGGTACTGTAGCGGAATCTTCTACCCGTATGTCTGGTTCTATGTCCCTATTCTTACAGGTGGTATACCAGACGCTATGCCTTATTAAATCTCCTTGTTGGAGCTCAGACTGCTCACGTCTACCCTACTCCTATCACCTGGAGTGATATATAAAAGAATCGATCTCACATTAACTGGGCCTACCTGTTATCTATAGTCCCAGGCTGTCCATCTCCTCTGGGGGAAACTCCAGGAAGTAGAATAGAGAGAGCACATGTTGCTTCCCTTTTATCTTTTACGTGACCTCCAGTGCCATATCCTGCACAGGACAAGTAGACCAAAGGGTAACTAGAAAGGGAAAGTTAAGTATAATTGAATTTGGCTTGAAATGCTGCATTTTGTAAGGAATGTGTGTGTTTGTGCTGCAGATTTTAAAACTCTATAATGCTTATGATGTCATTGTTGTTTTTTACGTACCCTTTAAATATGGCTGTCACATGAATTAAAGGTAGGTCAGTTGGTGTGTGTACTTGTGTTTGCTTGTGGAATAAAGACTACTTTTTTGGTGATTGGGCAAAATGTGTTTTTTTTTTACAATCTTATCCTTTAAATATGGCTGCCACATGAATGAATGGGTAGCTTAGTTGGTGTATGTACCTGTGTACGTTGGATGTTAAAAAAAACAACTTTTTTGATTATGATCAAAATTATTTTTTGACTATAGTTACCCTTTAGGTATGTCTGCCACAGAAATGGAAGGGTAGGTCAGTAGGTGTGTGTACCTGTGCCACGTGTGGGTTAAAAAAACAAACCTTTTTGATTATTGGTCAAATTTTGTTTTTTTACTATAATTACCCTTTAAGTATGCTGCCTTAGAAATGGAAGGTTAGGTCAGTAGGTGGTATCTGGGTCAGGCTGGGGTTATGAAAAAAAACTTTGTTGATGATTAGTCAAGCTTTTTTTTACTATAGTTCCTTTTAAATATGTCTGCCATAGAAATGGAAGGGTAGGTCAGTATGTGTGTGTACCTGGTCCAGGTTGGAAGTCAAAAAACAAACTCTTTTGATTATTGATCAAAATCTTTTACATATTGCTGCCACGTAATGGATAAGTGGATTGTTGGTGTGTCGGGTTGGGGGTTAAAAAAAAACAAATTTGTTATGATTAGTCAAAAAACTTTTTTGACCATAGTTACCCTTTAAATATGTCTGCCATGAAAATGGAAGGGTAGGTCGTAGGCAGGTGCACCTGGGCCTGGTTGAGGGGGGTATGTATTTTTATGTGTTTACAACCATAAAACTATTTTTTATTGAGGTTAAAGCAAATTAGCTTTTTGACTTTAGTTACCCTTAAGTAAGGCTGCCACAGGAATGGAAGGGTAGGTCAGTAGGTCTGTGTACCCATGTGAGATTAAGGTATGTCTTTTTTGTTTTTACAACCATAAAACTAACTTTTATGAGGATTATCAAAATGATTTTTTTACTTTATTTACCCTTTAAGTATGACTGCCATGGAAATGGAAGTGTAGGTCAGTAGGTGTGTGTACCGGTGTGAGGTTGGGGGTATGTATTTTTGCATGTATGACCATATAATTAACTTTTATGATGATTGTTAAAAATTCTTTTTTGACTTAGTTACCCTTTAAGTATGGCTTCCATGGGAAATGGAAGGTAGGTCAGTAGGTGTTGTGTCCTGTGTCTGTGTGGGGGGCTGGGGTATCAGCATTTGTTTTTATGACCATGAAACAAACTGTATTGAAATATCCACATTTGAGATTGTTACCATTATAGTTTATGGGAAAAAATGTCCCGAAATTTGCCGATAACGCCGTAATGCTACCGCAAGTCCTTAGCTAGGTAATAGCACACTTCTCCTATATGCCCCGCCCGTACCGAATTTCATGCCTCTAGCTCAAAAACTGTGGGAGGAGATACAGTCCAAAAAAGCGGAAGAATAAAACGGAAGAAAGAAGAAGATATAGAACAGTAATTTGGCTCTTTAAGCCAAATTAACTAGTTTACCAGTTCCCTACACCTGTATTGATTTTGGCCACTTTATTCACTTTAGAGAAGGTAGTAACCAGTTATATATACAGTTTTACATTTTCAATTGGTATCAATCCAAGGTTACCATATCTTCTGCATTCATTTTATACCCATATTAGATATACTGGACTGTAGCAGTTCTGTGTTAAAATGCATCCTTTCTACAAGGAGTTTTGTATATTTTCCTGTGTTTTCAAGGGTTTCCTCAATGTACTTAGACCCTCACAGCTTCACCCACAATAATAAAGACAAATAAATAAATACAAGATATATATTAAAGTGCTTGTGTCTTTGGTGCGACGGTCGTACGATATTACGATATTTTTAATACTTTTGCACATTGAGAAGCTTCTGGATTTTTTTTTAAGATTTGCAGTAGACTTTTATTGACCAGAAAGCATAATTATAAGTATTTCTAGTGTTACCATTGTCAGTTTAAAATTTCCTGCACAAAAGAATTGAGTCTGCTCTCTGATTTGTAACCATTACTGTGACATGCTTTGTGATAACCTTTCATTAAGATAATCCTTCAAGTGTTTTAGTGAGCCCTGTGCTAACATTTGGTGTCTTGTTTTTATCTTCCCATGGTTTGTATGGTTCCTAGTAAAAAATCTTTCACATGTTAATGTGTATTTATTTTGGGATGTTTCTACATTTTCTAAGAACTGTTAGCATTGCTCTTTGCAATGATATAATACCTTTTGTAATGCATGAAATTCAGTCATCTAATCTGCATGCTGAGCAACTCTATAGACTATTAGTACTCTAATTCCATTGTAACCTTTTGTAGTTCTGAAATACCATTAAATTGTTGTGAATTGTAAAGCAAGAGGATAAACATAGCAAAATGGGTGAATTCCCATGTGATATTATAGGCTTGGCCACAACAATCACATCATAGTTGTCAATAGAAGGCTCTATAGTCTATATCAGTTTATTAATGGATCCATTCAGTAATGTAAAGTACTGAACGTATAGCAAGCCCTCCGGTCATTTCCTCACATCCCACCAATGGGTAATGGCTGTGCAGTTACTTTATCAGGCAGAAAAAGTAGCTTTTTGGACAGACAGGCTCATCGTAAAAGGGATATAGGTGCAAGCAAAGTAGAAAAGAGCCCTAGTCAAAGAATTTTCAGACTTTGAAATTCTGTATGTCTATAAAGAAAATGCTTTCAAGTATCCGTTTCCTGGCTCAAAAGCACCGTAGTATAGATATCCTTTAACTAAAATGCGATCATCACCTCATCCTTCCCTGTCCCTGAACCTTTTTGCTTTAGGAGATTTATTTGGCCAATGCAAGAAAAATGTCTACAAAGCAATGAAAAAATTCAGGGCTAGGCCACACTTACGCTTTTTTCATGTTTGCGAAACGCAATTACGCATGCGATTCCGTTTTGCGTGCACCTTTTTTATAATTTTAAATTACAAAAACACATGCGCAAACACAGAACGATGAGCAACAGCGCACAGAAATTGCACAAACGATAACGCTTGTGATTGCGTGTGCGATTTGGTGCGTTGTAGTGGGTCCTCAGTCTAGGCCAGTGTACAAGTCTGCATAGAACTACTGAGAACTAGGGCTTGCTATACGTTCCCGTGATTTCCATTTTAACCAAAATCGCATGAGCAATCGCGTGTGCAAAAAACACGTTAGTGCGGCCTAGCCCTTAAGCAGTAAAATATTCCAAAAGCAAATGACTTTGTAGAGTATTAGAGTATGGGCTAGTTGTTTATATAATCGGATTTAGGCACATCACTTTCTCACTTTTCTATACTCAAGAAAGCTGTTATGCCATTTGTCTGAATCAAATGAATCTGAAGATTAGTTTTAAAGGAAGAGCACAATGGCTGCTAGTGTATATCAGAAAAGTATATAAAAAGTAAAAAATAACAAAGCTGCAAATTATCATAGCATCGCAATTTGTGATTTTATGGAAATCAATCTTTATTCTAAATTTTTTTGTTTTCTTTTATTAAAGCATGATATTATCTCAGCTTCTGATTTTTTTATAACATTATTTTGTACATAATATTTGAATTCTTTGCATAAAGCAATTCTATTTTTGAATTGATCTGCTATACCCTCTATATGCTGCATAGCCTCTATACACTGCTACACCCCTATACGCTGCTTTACACTCATACGCTGCTATACCCTCATACGCTGCTATACCCTCTATACGCTGCTTACCTCTATGCGCGCTTAGCCCTCTATACGCTGATATACCCTCTTTACTCTGCTATGCCCTTTATACTCTGATATACCTTCTATACTCTGCTATACCCTCCAAATAAATGACAATGTAAAGAATTAACCTGCTATTCCTTTATATGCTGCTATACCCTCTATACTCTGCTATGCCTTCTACTCTGCATGCCCTCATACTCTGCTATGCCCTCTATACTCTGCTATGCCCTCTATACTCTGCTATACCTCTCTACTCTCAATGCCCTCTATACTCTGCAATGCCCTCTATTATGCATCTGTACAAATAAATGTGCAGAATTTTGTTGCTATACCCTTTATACACTGCTATGCCCTCTATGCTCTGCTATGCCTTCTATACACTGCTATACCATCTATACTCGGCTATGCCCTCTATACTCCTATAGCAGGATAAACAATGGTGGAGGTGCACTCTACCCACTGTGGGTGCAGACACCTCTGTAGTTTCTTCCCTTTGGAACCAATGGTTTCGCGGAAAAAAAGGTCAGACGTGGATATGTGGGTTCAACATAAAATTTTCTAAAGATTTGGAGTGCGCCCTCAGTTACCTTTTTTATACTCGGCTATACCCGCTATCATTTGCTATGCACTCTATACTCTGCATGCCCTCTATACTCTGATATACCCTCTATATTTTGCTATGTCCTCTATACTCTCTATGCCCTCTATACTCTCTGCTATGCCCTCTATACTCTGCTATGCCTTCTATACTGCTATACTGTCTATACTCCGCTATGCCCTCTATACTCCGATATACCCTCTATACTTTGCTATCCCTCTATACTTTGCTATACTCTGCTATGCTCTCTATACTCTACTATGCCCTCTATACTCTGCTATGCTCTCTATACTCTACTATGCGCCCTCTATACCTGCTATGCTCTATACTCTACTATGCCCTCTATACTCTGCTATGCTCTCTACTACTAGCCTCTAACTCTGCTATGCCCTCTATACTCTGCTATGCCCTCCATTAGCACATTCTGTACAAACAATAATGCACCAAATAAGTCACAAATTAGAAATTTCATTTTTCAATAATACAAATGAAATATCCCTATATTACTGGTGCCATGATACATCATTTACCGACTCTTAATAAAAATATAACTACACAGACTTTGATCTATGCTCGCTATGCCTTCTATACACTGCTATACCGTCTATACTCGCTATACCCGCTATACTGTGCTCTGCCCTCTATACTCTGCTATGCCTTCTATACTCTGCTATACGTCATACTTTGCTATGCCTTCTAACTCTGCTATGTCCTCTATACTCTGGTATAACCCTTTATACACTGCTATGCCCTCTATACTCTGCTATGCCTTCTATACACTGCTATACTGTCATACTCATCTATGCCCTCTATACTCCGATATACCCTCTGTACTTTGCTATGCCTTCATAACTCTGTCCTCTTATACCTGCTATACCCTTTATACACGGCTATGCCCTCTATACTCGGCTATGCCCTCT
>JAACNH010001760.1:0-58300 GCA_019447015.1 Hymenochirus boettgeri | reverse complement strand
AATATAGGAGGTGTATAAAGACATACGTCCATCTAGTCCAACTCTTTATACCCCTACCATAATGTGTATAACAGTTACATAGTAACATAGTATTGGAGGTTGTATAAAGACATACGTCCATCTAGTCCAACCTTATACCCTACCCAAATGTCTGTATAACAGTTACATAGTAAATAGTATGGAGGTTGTATAAAGAATACGTCCATCAGTCCAACTTTATACCCTACCCATAATGTCTGTTATAACAGTTACATAGAACATAGTATTGGACGGTTGTATAAAGACATACGTCCATCTAGTCCAACCTTTATACACTACCCATAATGTCATGTATAACAGTTACATAGTAACATAGTATTGGAGGGTTGAAAAGACATGTCGTCATCTAGTCCAACCTTTATACCCTACCAAATGTCGTATAACAGTTACATAGTAACATAGTATGGAGGTTGTATAAAGACATACGGTCCATCTAGTCCAACCTTTATACCCTACCATAATGTCGGTATAACAGTTACATAGTAACATGTATTGGAGGTTGTATAAAGACATACGTCCATCTAGTCCAACCTTTATACCTACCCATAATGTCTGTATAACAGTTACCAGTTAAACCTAGTATTGAGTTGTATAAAGACATAGTCCATCTAGTCCACCTTTATACCCTACCCATAATGTCTGTATAACCTCAAACAGTTTTCACACTGTGTATCCAATTTGAGTTACGGTCGGGCCTGCAATAGGCTCCAAGAGCATGGTTTGTGATCCAGGGCCTAGGGACTTATGCTGTCGATCCCTGGCCCAACAAACAACTGGAGCCTGGGATCATGGCTGTTGCAGAGGCCTGTAGTGCAGGGCCTAAAAATATGTGGCCAAGTTAAGAAAATCTTGGCTACGAATCAAGCAAAAGAAGATTCTTGACTGTGACGGTTTCTACAAAACAGACTAAGATCCTGGCTGTGCCTCTCCGTCGTAGAAAAGGTTTTTGGAGGGCTTACCATGGAGGAGGAAACTCTTCAGAAGATGGACCCATGAGGGGAGGTCCCACGCTGTGGGAGGGGTTTCCAGAGGGAAAGGAAGTCAGTCCTGGGGGGAGATTCAGCTGTGGTTTCTTGCCACGACTTCTGGGCAAACAACCAAGGCAATGTGCATGTGGGGATGAAGTTCCTGGGGAGTACGGAAGATTATCGCAGCTGCGGAATCCTGAAAATCCCACACGGGCAGAAGGAAGTGGATCGGACGGCTGAGATGATCCAGAAACCCCTGGGCTGTAAAGGAGATCTCCAACCTGATCCCAACACTAAAGAACAGAGTGAATCTTGCTCCGTGGATGAGTTGGCCTCATTGTGTTCCTTAGCCACAGCTGCTCAATTGTCAAAATACATTAAATAATGAATGTTGGGGGCATGGAACTGAAACGTTCTATTGCGATGCATCTCCTGCTGTTCCTGCAACATTTGGACCCAGCCACACAACCTGCGCATGAGGATGACTGGGGGAGACAACTGAATGAGAGACCGGGGAGCGGCGAAAGGAGAGACAACAACGGGGACGAGAAGACGTGGAAGGACGACGAGGACGGCAAGAAGAACGAGAACAAAGACGACGGGACGAACGAGAAAGCCGACGAGACGGCAACGACGACGAGACGACGATAAACGACAAGACGACGAGGACGACTACGAGAACGTGACGACTAGAAAGGCAAGAAAGTATTTAATACAAATACTACTAGTCTACTATAACCGAAAACATTACTACTACTATTTTGATTACTACGATTACTTCAACTACTGCTACGAGAACTACAAAAACCTACGGGACGGACGAAGAGAACGACGCACTATGACGGCAACGACGACGAGCAACTACGACGAGACAACGAGAACGACGGCGATGACGCAACTACGAGTAGGGACGAGAACTACTTCGAGTATACTATACTACCACTAGACGACGACTAGTTTTAGTACTTACGATTACTGCAACGAGATTACTACACTAAGTAACTAAGTGATACAACTACTACTAGTACATAACACATTAAGCTACTATAACTAGATTACTAATAGTATACTATAAACAAAAAACAAAATTACTTTTATTAATACAGTACTAGATTACTATAACTACTAATACACCTACTACTATTACTTAAAACTATTAATAATTAAGTACTATTGCATTCAATACTAATAGTAATACTTAAGTAATAGGACTATACTATAATTACTAGTAGTACTACTATTAATATAACTACATTTAGTAATAATACAGCACAATAGGACAAAACAACATTGAATACAAGTTCACCTTGAAAACACAGTGATGTTTAGGGGCAGCCACTTCAATACTAACCCTAGTTTTATTTGTCTATTAAAATCTTTCACAGGCACCCTGCAGTCGGTTTTCAGTTCTTCCTGAGTAGCAGGCATCAGCACAATGGTGACTCCAAATGCCCACCTACTGTATGGGTAATATCTTCCCTGTTAACATAAAAAAAGACATTTTTTAAATTAGATTTACTGAAGAGGTAAGGGGAACTTCCGCGTTGTTCCAGTAAAGGAAAGGTTTGTCACACACAGAGCAGTATAAAGCCAATGTTTATACTCGAACTTCATGGAGAAACACCCTTCTTATAACGAAGGCATCTTGCAGTCTCATGCTTATATGAATAGCTTGCCCATCAAAATCTAAGAAACAAGAAATCATCTGATTTCTTACTCCCCAGGTTACCCTAGAGTAAGGGGGAGGTACCGTTAGCAAAATGTACTCCTTAGTATTGTAACAACTACAAACCCTTTGCCCAATATTTCATAACACACAGCAGCGCTCATCGACCCATAGCTGCCACCGCGCTTGTTGACGTGGTGCAAACTTGTCCTTTACAGGAAACGGGCGAAGTTCTCCTTTACTCTTATACATTGTGGACTGAAGTAAGGTTCGGGCCTATGGAGGGGATCGGTGAGAGTGTTCGGTGTTTTCACCGTATATGTATGTAGAGAAGGGGGTCTAATGAGTGAGATCTATGGTATACTAACGTAGGAGATAACGATAGGAGTCCAGCACAATCCCTACATTTTTATATATATTACGATTCGCGTGTATATCGCCCTTGGTTTTTCTTTTTCTTATTATTCCCAGGCCGGGAAATTGATACTTTACTCGTTTTCCTTTCATGCACTTTAAATCCGATTGAATGAAAGTGATTCAGAGTAAAACTGTTTACACTTTCAACTCAGTGGTTTTCATGTTTATCTCCATAGGGCAACCCATTGTCTTTATAAACCGGTAAATGACTGCCGGTCGAGAAACCAGCCTGACCTGTCACAATGACTCACCTGGGGTTGGTCCTTTCTCCTGCCAGTAGCAGTAGTGGCCTTAACGGAAGATTTGGTGGTTGTGGGAATCTGTCACCTTTGTATTGTTCATACAATGTTCTCATCTCTATTTCTATAAAGGACACTACATACCAAGTGGGATCTGTCATTTGTCATACACATACAACCACAGTACATGTACATACATACATACATACCAAGGGGGATCTGTCATTTAGTCACACATACATACAACCAGTACATGTACATATCATACCATACATACCAAGGGGGATCTGTCATTTAAGTCAACACATACATACACACAGTACATGTACATACATACATACATACCAAGGGGGTTGTCTTTAGTTCGTTTAGCAACATACATACACACAGACATTTAGCATACATACAGTACCATTACCAAGGGTGATCTGTCTTTAGTTCACACATTATTTCACGACATACTAACAGTACATGTACCTAATTACATACATACCACAGGGAGGATCCATGGCGTTTAGTCATTTATGCACACATACATACCCAGTACATGACATACTACATACATACCAAGGGGGTCTGTCATTTAGTTCACTTACTAGTACACTACACACAGACATGTAACATAATACAGTACATACCCAAGGGTGATCGTTAGTTACATTAGTCACCAACATACACACAGTACATGTACATACATACATAATACTAAGGGGGATCGTCAGTTTAGTTCTTAGCACACATATAACACACAGTACATGTACATACATACGTACATACCAAGGGGATCTGTCGTTTAGTTCACTGTATTTAGGCACACATACATACACACAGTACATGTACATACATACGTACATACTAAGGGGATCTGTCGTTTAGTTCACTGTATTTAGGCACAAAACACACACACAGTACATGTATACATACGTACATACCAAGGGGGATCTGTCGTTTAGTTCACTGTATTTAGTCACACATACATACACACAGTACATGTAACATACATACGTACATACCCAGGGGATCTGTCGTTGACTTCATTGATTTAGGCACACATACATACACCACAGTACATGTACATACGTACATACCAGGGGATCTGTCGTTTATTCACTGTATTTAGGCACACATACATCACAACAGTAATGTACATATATACGTACATACCAAGGGGGATCTGTCGTTTAGTTCACTGTATTTAGTCACACATACATACACACAGTACATGTACATACATACGTACATACCAGGGGGATCTGTCGTTTACTTCATTGTATTTAGGCACACATACATACACACAGTACATGTACATACGTACATACCAGGGGATCTGTCGTTTACTTCATGTATTTAGGCACACATACATACACACAGTACATGTACATACATAGTACATACCAAGGGGAGCTGTTCGTTTAGTTTACTGTATTTAGTCACACATACTAACAACAGTACATGTACAACAATACGTACATACCAAGGGGGATCTGTATTAGTTCACTGTATTTAGTACACATACATACAATACAGTAAATACATACTACATACATACATCTACAAATCACCATACCAAGGGGATCTGTCTTTAGTTCACTGTATTTGGGCACACATACATACACACCAGTACATGTACATCATTACGTACATCACCAGGGGGATCTGTTTTAGTCACATTTCTTTTTAGGGCTCACACATACATACACACAGTACAGTACATACATACTACTACATACCAAGGGGGATATGTCTTTAGTTTCACTGTATTTAGTCACACATACATACACACAGTACATGTACATACATACGTACATACCAAGGGGGATCTGTTGTTTAGTTACTGTATTTAGCACACATAATACAAAAGTACATGTACAACATACATACATAATCTACATACATACAAAGGGGATCTGTCATTTAGTTCACTGTATTTAGTCACACATACATCACACAGTACATGTACATGTACATACATACGTACATACCAAGGGGGATCTGTCATTTAGTCACACATACATACACACAGTACATGTACATACATATACGTACATACCAAGGGGATCTGTTGTTAGTTTTACTGTATTTAGTCACACATACATACACACAGTACATGTACATACATACATACATACATACTACTACATACATACAAGGGGGATCTGTCATTTAGTTCACTGTATTTGTCACAACATACATACACACAGATACATGTACATAATACGTACATACCAAGGGGGATCTGTCATTTAGTTCACTGTATTTAGGCACACATACATACACACAGTACATGTACATACATACATACATACCAAGGGGGATCTGTCATTTAGTTCACTGTATTTAGTCACACATACATACACACATAATGTACATTATACATCATAACATACATTATTACTACAACAGGGGATCTGTCGTTTAGTTCAATGTATTAGTCACAAAACATACACACAGTACATGGTACATACAGTAAATCAGCGAAATACATACAAGGGGGATCTGTCATTTAGTTACTGTATTAGACACCACCATACATACACACAGTACAGTACATACATACGTACATTACAAGGGGGGACTGTTGTTTAGTTCACTGATTTAGCACCACATACATACACACAGTACATGTACATGACCCATTACAACATACATCAACGATTCATTGGGATCGGTTAGTTAAATGTATTTAGGCACACCTACATACACACAAGTACATGTTACATACATACGTACAACCAAGGGGAATCTGTCGTTAGTTCACTGATTTAGTCGACACATACTACACACAGGACAGGTACATACATACATACATACCAAGGGGGATGGTCATTAGTTCACTGTATTTAGCACACATACATACACACACGTACATGTAATACATACGTACCATACAAGGGGATCTGTGATTAGTGCACTGTATTAGGAACACATACTACCACAGACAGGACATACATACGAATACCAAGGGGGGATCTGGTCATTAGTTCACGGTATTTAGCCAACATACATACACACAAACATGTATTAATACATGACAGTACATACAAGGAGGATCTGTAATTAGTTCACTGATGTAGCAACACATACATTCACACAGTACATGTACATACAACGTACATACACAAGGGGGATCTGTCATTGGTTCATGTATTTAGAGCATACATACACACAAGTACATGTACATACATACGTACATACCAAGGGGATTCTGTTGTTTAGTTCACTGTATTTAGGCACACATACATACACACAGTACATGTACATGCATACGTACATACCAAGGGGGATCTGTCGTTTAGTTCATTGTATTTAGACACAACATACACACAATCATGTACATACATAGTAATACCAAGGAGAATCTGTCGTTTAGTTCACTGTATTTAGTCACACATACATACACACAGTACATGTATATACAAACGCATCTGTCATTAGTTTATGACTTATTAATCTGTATAATGATTGCACTCATCCCCCTGTCTGTAACACTGTCCCTATGCTTAGAAATAAACAGCACGGGTATATAAAACACACCTACACACACACACACACACACACATCAGTATACACATACCAGTACGTATGACATCAGACAGTACATATACATACAGACAGTACATATACATACAGTACTATACATATAAATCGGACAGACATGTTCACTACAGTACATAAAATACAGACTAGTACATATACATTACAGTACATACACATACAGACAGTACATATACATACAAACAATACATATACATACAGCACATACAGATACAGTACATATACATATAAATACAAACAGCACATTTACATACATAGATGCAGTACATATACATACACTAAATATACATACAGAAATAAAGTACATATACATGTATACATACAGGCAGTACATGTATACCCATAGATATCATAAAGACATACTGATGATAGGTTGTATGTGTCAAATAAATGTGCTAAGATTGTAAGCTCTTCAGGGCAGGGCCTGATGTGAATGTATTCATGGAATTGTAAAACGCTACGGAAGGTGTTGGCGCTATATAAATCCACAATAATAATAAAAAATAATAATAATATACATACACAGTGACACACAGTACATATATATACACATACATACATACAGCACATATGCATATATAGATACATGATATAGTATATATACATACATAGACACATGCACACATACATACAGTATATACACATACATATGTGTATACAGTACATAAATACATACATATATACATGCATACGGCACATAGACATACAACACATATACATTCATGCATACAGAACACTCTATATACACATTTATATACATACAGTTCACATACACACAGATATACACACCATGTATACTTATATAGATACATACTGTACAATATATATACATACATACATAGATACATACAGCACATATACAGACATAGATACATATAGTAAATATACATAAATAGATACATACATATAGTACACACAGATACAAGATACATGCATTACATATGCATACACAGATACATGCAGTACATATATATATATACATACATACATACATACATACATACATACTTAAATTCATGCATACAGTACATATGTACATACATACATAGATATATGCGTACAGGAGATATAAAAACATAGATGCATACAGTACATATACATACACAGCTACATACAGTACATTTACATACATACTTAGATACATACATGAAATACATGTACACATACATACAGTACATGTGCATACTTACATACAGCACATATACACACAGATATAGTCAGCACATACACTAGTTGCACTCTGTGTTGATATATACTATCCTGCTGTTTAGTGCTATTGAATGGATTTGCAAATACAGTTGTTGATAGATTCTGGCAAAATTAATTTTCTGCTATAAATAAGCCGAGAATCAATTCGTAGAAAATGTAATTCTTAGGGAAACACTTCCATAAATACTGTACACAAACCTTCATTTTGAAACAATATATACCCACTTTATCTTGTATTCTCATGTGATAACATTTGAACTGTACAATATTTCCATTTATAAGCAAGAGCCTCTGTATCTAGTGTTCTGTCCATATGTGCCTTTCAATCTGTATTTATCTCTTTGTCTTCCATGTAATTATCTCCCTGAAGGTTCCTCTCTGATGTTTTCTGATCTATCTCAGCACAAGGCGTTGGTTGGGTCCAATGTTCTCCTTCCCTGTAACTTAACTGTGGATAAATCTCATGTGAATCCTGAATCTCTTACTGTGATCTGGTACTTCCAGAATAAGCCAATCCTACAATATGACAGCAAAGGTCTGTCCTTCACCCCTCGGACATCAATCAGTGAAAAAGCAGCAAAAAATGGCAACTTCTCCTTGACGGTCTCCAACCTAACTCTATTGAATGAAGGGGTCTACAGGTGTCGGGTAATATATGGACAACAAAGTAAAGATAGCGATTCCGTATTACATCTTCTAGGTGAGTAAACGGGTTTGGCATTACTTGTAATTATAAGATAAAGAACAGACAGAAAGATGTTGTAAACTAGGTTTGGGGGATTTATTCATTAGTGATGCTACCTTAATAAAATCTAAATAAACAAACTGTGTTAAATGTGTTATGTATATGTAAAATATAATAGAATATGTAAAATATAATAGAATATATAGAATATAATAGAATATGTAGAATATAGTAGAATATGTAAAATATAATAGAATATGTAGAATATAATAGAATATATAGAGTATAATAGAATATGTAGAATATAATAGAATATATAGAATATATAGAATATAATAGAATATGTAGAATATAATAGAATATATAGAATATAATAGAATATATAGAATATAATATGTAGAATATAATAGAATATGTAAAATATAATAGAATATGTAGAATATAATAGAATATGTAGAATATAATAGAATATATAGAATATAATATGTAGAATATAATAGAATATGTAAAATATAATAGAATATGTAGAATATAATAGAATATGTAGAATATAATAGAATATGTAAAATATAATAGAATATGTAAAATATAATAGAATATGTAAAATATAATAGAATATGTAGAATATTATAGAATATGTAGAATATTATAGAATATGTAAAATATAATAGAATATATAGAATATAATAGAATATATAGAATATAATATGTAGAATATAATAGAATATGTAGAATATAGTAGAATATGTAGAATCTAATAGAATATGTAGAATATAATAGAATATGTAAAATATAATAGAATATGTAGAATATAATAGAATATGTAAAATATAATAGAATATGTAGAATTTAATAGAATATGTAGAATATTATAGAATATGTAAAATATAATAGAATATATAGAATATAATAGAATATATAGAATATAATAGAATATATAGTATATAATAGAATAATATAGAATATAATAGAATATGTAGAATATAATAGAATATATAGAATATAATATAATGTATAGAATATAATAGAATATGTAGAATATAATAGAATATAATAATATAGAATATAATAGAATGTATAGAATATAATAGAATATAATAGAATATATAGTATATAATAGAATAATATAGAATATAATAGAATATGTAGAATATAATAGAATATATAGAATATAATAGAATATGTAAAAAATAATAGAATATATAGAATATAATTGAATATATAGTATATAATAGAATATATAGAATATAATAGAATATGTAAAATATAATAGAATATATAGAATATTATAGAATATATAGAATATAATAGAATATATAGAATATAATAGAATATATAGAACATAATAGAATCTGTAAAATGGGAAGATCTACACTCCCTCACATATCTCTTGATGAAGGACTGGAAGAAGTAATGACTGAGATTTTAGTTTTTCTCTTCTTGGAGTAAGGCAATTTTTTACTAAACCTTGGGTTAGGGTTAAAGGTCATGTCCACTCCCAAAACTAAAATTTAACCCACTACTGGCCCAACTGGGAAGTTTAAAAAGACCCTTACCTTCCACCTCTGCTCCCTATGGTTCTCCTGCAGCTCTTGTCCAAAGTCCAGGAAACTGAACGGTAATAGCAGTCTTCCTGTATGAAAGGTTTCTACCTCCTCCTTGTCCTCAGAGAGGACAGTGGCATACGCAGTGGAGCCCTTTACCCCCTCCCTCCCGATCCCTCCATGGCTGCCCTTCACCTCACGTAAAATGTTTTATGTAAAAACCGCTATATTAGATTTCTAAATAAGAATCCGATCTGTACTTCAGACCTTCGCTCCTGTGGCATTCTCTACTGCCCACAACCACGGCTGTGATTGGCTGCCTCTCAGCCAATCAAGGCTGCTGGTCTGGCCTGTTTGCTAGTTCCGGCAGGCAGGGAGCTGGATCAGTGCGCCACTGGAGTGAAAGGCTGCAAGTACAGTTCTGATTCTTTTTTTAGAAATCTTATGAAGCGGTTAGGGATGGGAACAGATGTATTGGCAAAAGGTCAGGTGACCAAAATCAGGTGATGAAGGGGTAAGACCCCAATTATGATGTTATGATTGGATGGGAAGGGATGCCCTAAATTGTATTTAAAAAAATATATAGAGGGTGGAGATACCTTTTAAGAAATTATGGTCGTTCCACCCTGCGGCAAGTCCTCACCCCCAGGGAGCAGACCAACTCTGAATGGCAGATGGGACGGTCCTCTAGGTAGGACAAAACACTGTGGGCAGGGTCTAGGGAGGACCTGTCCTACCAGGGGAGGGGTTGTTTTCTTTCCTAGAAATCACTGCATTTGGGGGGATAAGGAAAGATTATTTTTCTTTTTGTAAGAAAAGCAAAGAAATGTGTAATTGTCAGGACAGAAATGTAAAAATATATATATGAGGGGGGATTTCTAAGCTGTAACATGATTGGATGTCAGCTTCTGGGGACAAGACTGCAGCCTTCTGTGAAGTGTACTGCATACACAAAATAAAGGGAGGGATTATGGGAGCTTACCTCTAGTACCCAAAGGTTAATTTCATAAATCACACCACAGCCACAGCAAAGAGAGAGGGGAGACCAATCCTGTTGTATCTTTGTGATTGTACTTTGTGTGATTTGGGCAATGTTGTCTGGTGACTTTATTTCCCTTTAAGAACAAAGGAGTAACATGACAGAAAGTTGATTTCCTATCAATCTGAGAAAGATTGGGAATCACTGGTGGTAAAATTACCAGATATGTTGTGATTGGGTGGTGTTCAATAGGCTGTGATATCTCTTGTCCAGGAATTTCTGTAATACCAGTAGACTATGGGTTGTGATATCCAACTGTTAACCTGGAATATCAGGCACTGACTGACCATATGAATCAGACCTAAATCTTTTTAAGGAGATTTTAAAAAGAAACAAAATGAGACACCAGAAAAGTTCTATGTTTTATTTTTAGGTTGGGAATACATTTATAGTATATACAGGTAGGTAGAGGAAGTTGGTGTATCGGTTAGTGGTATTGGTTTTATTCTTATTGTTATCACAGTTTGGGTTGATGATAAGACATCATATTCAACCTTCCACATACCCAACCTATCGATATTAATTTTCCATTGTACTTGGTTGCTGCTTTATCTGTAGGAAACTGAATCACTAATGCAATTCCATAAAGTCACCCTGGATTCCTTACATTCTAGCTTGGTCCATCTGGAATTTTTAGGACAAGAATTAGCCCTCAAAGTGTATCTGTTGTATTCAATTAGATCAACTGGACTTGAGGTTCAGTTGTTGAAGACGTTTCGTTAGTCATTGTGGCTATGAGGTGTTATTGAAACTGCCCAGGGTAAGGTGTCAAAACAGCATTGTACATGGCAGACAGATGGTGTCGAACCCCCCCACCTCTATTTAGGCTTGGTTTCTTTATTTTCACATAAATGGCCTCCTTAACATCTCTCTTGAACCAGTCACATTCCTTTGCCAATATGTTAACATTACAATCTTCAAAGGTATGTCCTTTATCCTTAAGAAACTTCAAGTCCAGTTGATCTAATTGAATACAACAGATATACCATGACCTGGATGAATGAGAACCTTCACAAGCAGCCCTCAAAGTGGGTTCTGTGGACCGGATTCTACCCTGGTGCTTCACGTAGCTTTATAAATGTAATTTTCATCTTAGTACTGCAAATACATTGGGGAATCAATTTGCTCATTTTTATAATATATATTTATAATTATAATAAGAACTGTTTGGTAACCACTTAACTTTTTTCAGCTCTTCCAAAGATCTCCATGAATAATAGCATAATCAGTAGGAATAAACAGAGGACCCTGCTCTGCACAGCCAATGATTTCTACCCAGTGGATATTGATGTAAGTTTGTTTAAAAATAATGAGCTTCTAATAGACTCCAAGATGGACCAAGTACAACAAAATCCTGATGGAACATACAGAGTGTCCACCAGCCTAACTTTACCAATGGATGGAGTAAAGGATAATACATTTTCCTGTAGAGTCCAACATCTGTCTCTCCGGGAAGTTCTCCAAAAAGACTTCCAGTTCATAAGTGAAGGTAAATTTGGTTCGGTTCTCTCTAGCTAGACACCCCTCCTAGCCTCCCTGCTCTTCCTCATGGTCCTCTCTGGCTAGCCAACCCTCCTAGGCCCACTACTCTTTGTCATGGTCCTCTCAGGCTAGCCAACCATCTTGGCCCCCTACACTTCCTTATGGTCTTCTCTGGCTAGCCAACCCACCTAGCCCCCCTACTCTTCCTCATGGTCCTCTCTGGATAGTCAACCCTCCTTGCCACCTACACCTTCTCATGGTCCTCTTTGGCTAGCCACCCCTCCTAGCCCCCCTACTTTCTTCATAGTCCTCTCTGGCTAGCCAACTGTACTCTTCCTTGTAATGCTCTCTGGCTTGAAACCTCTCGTTTGTTTCTATTTTTTGGCACATAGACACAGAGGACAAAGGGGTAGGTGAGTTATCAGTTATAATCGATAAGATTTAAGGTTCAGTATTAATATTTATTAACATTCTCTATATATAAAGGTACAGTACCATGTTAGATGGGGAATCACATTAAAATACATTCTCATTTTCTTCCTTTAAATGGGAACATCAACATAACAGTTGTACTTCCTTTATAGCCTGTAATACTACTGTGCTCTGAAAACCTGTTAAATATACTGCATTCTGGTTCTACCCAAAATTTGCTCCTTTACACACCAGCTTGGCCCTGTTCACCTGGATGAATCCCACCCTAGAAGCAATGACTTGGATATCTCACCTTGATAGCAGAAACAGGCTCCTTTGGATTATTTATGTGTTAAACCCAATATGATATATTTAACCAATGATATGTTCTTCTAATATTTGTCTCTATGTCACTAGATGGCGGTAAATCTAAAAGCAATGTGTTGGGAATTATCAGTGCCGGTCTGGTGGTTATTTTAGTTGCCATCATCATTATCATTATCTGGAAATGCAGCAGGAGAAAAGGTAAATATTATTTGTAATGTTTGTTTTCTATTTTATACCGATTCAATTCCAACCTGATACATACAATGGGCAGACAGTATGGTAGATGGAATGTACCTGGTTACTGGTGATTGGTAGACGGTACAGAGACAGTACGGTAGATGGAATGTACCTGGTTACTGGTGATTGGTAGATGGTACAGAGACAGTAAGGTAGATGGAATGTACCTGGTTACTGGTGATTGGTAGATGGTATAGAGACAGTAAGGTAGATGGAATGTACCTGGTTACTGGTGATTGGTAGACGGTACAGAGACAGTATGGTAGATGGAATGTACCTGGTTACTGGTGATTGGTAGAAGGTATAGAGACAGTAAGGTAGATGGAATGTACCTGGTTACTGGTGATTGGCAGACAGTACAGAGACAGTACGGTAGATGGAATGTACCTGTTTTTTTTTTAGCCCCAACCAATCCAATCTTATTTAAAGGGGAAATGTGGTCCAAAAATGACTTTAGGTAAATTGAGGTAAATTGATAGGAATTGCTCCCCTGGGATTTTTTGCAATTTATTTCCATTGTTTATTTTGCATAGTTTTGAAGATATTTACATTTTTGTGTCTGATATGGCAGCAGCATCACCAGGTCCCCTGCACTTCATGCTTCCTGCTCTGAAACCTGTCAGTCAATCTGCCCTGTGTCTCCTCCTCCCCTTTTCAGCCCCCCTGGTCCCTCCCATTCATGGACCCCATGGTTCCTCCAGTTGCAGGCCCCCCATGGCCCATTATCTTACAGCCCCATGTGGCCCAGCCAACTCCCTGGGGTCTAAGCCCCGCCCACCCACAGGTGTCCAAGCCACTCCCACTCACGGGTGTCTAAGCACTGCCCACTCGCGGGTACCATGGGTTACTCAGACCCTCCTTACCTTCTCTGTCAGGACTTCACACAGCAGAGAGGAGGAGGGACTTCCTGTCTCCCTCACACACTGAGGGAGTCTGAGGCTGTGCTCGCTGGTGGCACTGTGCAGGAGAAGCCTCAGGAATGTCACATGTCAGCCTCCCACCCATTAACTTTCTGGTCAGTCATTTCTGTATATCTTGGGCTGTGGAGCAGGTAGAGAGGTGGTTGATGGCTCGTTTTAAAGGTAGGAAACTGGCCTTTCATTTAAGATTAACTTGTTTGGAGACCACAGTTCCCCTTTAACATTTGAAAGCTAAGATCTGATTGGGTGGGGCAAAATTAACACCATTTTAAACGATAAGAACTTTTATTGAATAACCCTGAAGGTGTTTATACACTGTCCACAATATACAGGGAGATTTAATATCCTTATAATAAGGGTAAACCCCACATTTACCCAATGTAACAATCTTCCTGATAATCTGTAAATTTCAAAGAAACTCCAAATGAATGGATGTTACCTGCTCAACCTACTAGCTGAATAAATGCGGTAGACACCACAGGACACCCCTATAGACTTGAGGAAAATAATTGCAGACATGTTGGCACGGGTAATCAGTGGGATGCTGTTCACAGATCCAGGCCACAGCTGTGGGGAGCCAGTTTACTATCCCTTATTTGTTTAGCTAGTGGGACCAGCTGGGGTAGCTCCCACCAGACTTTTCATGGCATCTCTCAGCAGTTTGTCTCTTGTAGTGTCTGGTTGAGCAGGAACAGTAACATCCATCTATTGGGAATTAGACTATATTGTGGACTCTGTTCATGTACAATCAACTTAATGCTGTATTTGCTGAAGTTGATAGCACGGAAGTATTTACATATTCACTAATCATTATGGATATTGGCAGGAGACATTGTCTACGTTTACTTTATTACACCTACTCTATAGTGCTGTATATTGTCAGACAGATCTATTTCCCATCTCTGTTATAAGTGGGGCCATCCGTGTTGAGTATAGGTCCATTATATACAGTTTATACATTACATCTTGGACAAGGGGACATGTTATGGAGAACATGATGACTATGACATGTTTATATCTTATCTGGCAATGGATGGCTAAGGAATTTAAATAGTGATTAAGGAGAGGCTCATTCTTTGCGATCAGATGCTAGGGCACCTGGATTGTTAAATGTAAATATAAGTGGGGATAGAGGACACCAATGCCTTGTTCCAATGCACAGAATCTTATTAAGTACATTTTATTTTAAAGAGCAGATTGTTTAATTATCTGTAGTTTTAATACATTTTTTTAAAATGCATTTTTAATAATAAATCAACCTCAGGTGATTCCACATTTAAAAGGGACCTTGTGCGATATTTATCTTATTTTTGAATGTTAATAATTACCTTAAACCTTTCCAATCATTAAAGATCCATTTCCCTGTTTACATCCTGCTGGTGATGTAAGGAAATGTATCAGGGTGACTCAGTGTCTATGGGGCCAGTGCCAAATAAAGATCCATCTCACAGAATAAAGATGGGAGGGGCTAACAGGTGCAAAGGAGTGTGGGAATAAGAGAGGAGAAACACACAAACACACATTAATTTCTAAGGTAAAATATAAAAGACACATTTTCAAAGGGGATGTAATAACCCTGTACAGGTATGTTAGAGGGACGTAGAAAGAGTATCTTGGTGTAATGAGGGACATGTAACATTTGGGTGGACAAGACTGTCCGTTTTGGTGTGTTGGGTGGGCTGGGGATTTGGAGAGGTATTTTTTGGAGGGGTTGAATTGATTCACTGTTGTTTTTTCATCCCAAAATTAACTGTGTAATTTAATTCATAATTTGACTTTAATTATCCTTTAATGTTCACAGCTCAGCCCAATGTGAACAATATTACACGGGTTGCGGATGGGAAATTCTCCCTAGAGACAGATGGATATTACCCAGATGTGATCAGTATTGAATGGGAAGTGGTCCAGGAAAAACCAAGAAATGTTTCCAAGACCCTGAACGCCACGATTAGTGACCATGAAAACCCTGATGGGACATTCAGGGCCACAAGCACATGTGTGATCCCAGGGAACATTGATAGGAATTATCTGTACACTGTCCGTGTCACCGTACAACATGAGACTCTGGGGGAGCCCATTGTTAAAGAGATAACACAAGGTAACCGTGAAGGAGACTGTTATACTATTATTACAGTCACAGTTAGAAGACTTTGTACATAGACATTTACTGGGTCCATTTGTTTTTCACTTTCAGCAAAACCAAAGTTTAAAGGACGATTCCAAATAAGAGAAGAGTCGGGGGACATTCTCTGTTCTATAAAACTGGAGAATTTCTACCCCAAAAACATTTCCATTAAATGGACCAGGACAGACCAACCCAGTGATAATAATGTTATAAATTCCAAGGAAAACTTTCAACCCAACAGTGACAAAACCTATAACGTTGGGAGTGAGTGCAGGATATCCAAGGACCTCCTCAGAAATTCAGTGCGAGTGACCTGGGAACATGAATCCCTTGGAGACCCTCAGTACAGAGACCTGACAGTGACAGGTAAATGGGGGATTGGTGGAATTCAGTGGGAGGGACTTGGAAGGTTATATGGGTCCCCAATACAGGGAACTTGTATGGAGATCAGTTATACTTTAAGCTGTTAAATGCAAAAAGTGGGGCTAGAGGACAACAATGCCAAGCTCCAATTCAAAGAACAGAGTGCTTTAATATCTATAGTTTTGAAAGGACAATTCATGTCTGTAAATAAATGAAGCAGATGGAGATATAGAGAGATAGATAAAGAGAACTATTACAAATAGACAGACTATGTACTATTTATTGTGTATTTATTCTGTAGACTTGCCATGGCACCTAGAAGTGGAAGAGACTCTCATTCCCACTCTATATATGGGTGTTCAGACGGAAATCCAATGTAAAATCTCCAGTTATTTCCCTGATGATCTGACTGTTACATGGTACAAGAAGGAGAAGGGAAGAGGCCACATGGTTTCTATTAATGATGACAAGAGGTACAAGATTGTAGATGGCAGATCAGTGGAGCAGAAGGATAAGACGTTCACTCGATTGACCACTTTGGGCTTCCGACCATCACTGACTGATGAACAAGGAGCAGAATTTATCTGCAGACTGCAGCATCCTAGCCTGGGGGAGCCAATAGATATGCGCACTGGGCTGATGCATGTTAATGGTAAGTATGATGGTATAATGATTGGGATGTCTCCCAGTTACATACAGATTGTTTAGTACATAGCAATAACCTCCCTGGACCACCAACAGAATCATCTCCATAAGTGTAATGATAATTCCTATTCAACACAATATAAACATTTCCTTCAGGTATCTTCTAACCAGTGCAGAATACATGGGAGTTTGTATTTCCATAGGGTTCCATAGTAGAGACACATACATTACAGGTAGAGCAGATATAATGGTCTGTGCCCTCAATCCCCCAGTAAGTTTTGTATCAGTTTGGAGGAACCTTTTCTTTCTTTTTAGGGAACCCACAATGACATTGGAATGTGCTGCCATCTTTGTTCTTTCTGTAGATTTCCTATGGCAATACCAAATGTAATAAATGAGAGGGGGGTTGTGTCCAGTTGTCCATTGTTGGTCACTATTAAAAAGCCATTAAATCCGTCTTGTGTCACCAGCTCCTAAATGGAATTTATGGATCATTAGTTTATTTGAATAATTGAAATGTCGTGTGATGTTCCTCTAAGTCCATGAAAATCTCTATAATTCACACAAAGAGGAAGTTGTAAATAAATAGGTTTCCCTTTCTCTCTAGAAGTAACGAGTGACGACAACCAGTGGTGACAAATGTTCTTTGTGAACCTTCAACAGAAGAACAAAATTGCAACAGAAATTACATCTACAACAGAACATTCCTAAAGGATTGAAATTTCCCAAATACAGGAGACAATGTCCCACACGTCCCTCCATTGTGAGGAGTGGTAAAGACCAGAAAGTGAAATCTTACAGATCCAATGTCATCTAGACAAGATATCCAACGTAGACCATTAACCATCATTTTTTCTGCTCCCTCCATTGTTCAGCCCAAAATGCAATTTTCTAATTGTCTGTATTTAGCCAAGACTTGATTAATGTATTAGGAACCAGACTGACATCCAACCATAGGACAGGGAGAACCGAATTGTGGATTCTAAGAGACTTTAAGATGACTCAGAATAACTGAGGAACCTTGTTTTACAATGTAGACCCAGAACAAACAAATGCAGAGACCCAGGCAGCAGGTCCCTTGTGCATAAGGGGGTTCAACCAATCTCCCAACTTATGTAATCACCAAAAGTAAATCTGCACAAGAGCCAATGAACAGTGCTCAATATGACTTTAAGTCATTGTATCCCCCCATCACCATCAAATTAACATGGAGTTCACTCATTGAGTCCATTAAAATAACAAAACCAACAAGTTAACAGTTGGGAAACGTTATAATATCTTAATAGAGCCCAGTAGTTTTGTTCTGAAATCTCAATTTCATCCCCTGGCACTTCTAGTTGACTTTGGGCTTCTTCTGACGTTCCAGTGGTTCCATTTCCAGAAACATTTGTTTCTTCACTCGTTTCTTTTTTCCCTTCATATTGACCTGATTTGGCAGAAAATTTGAATCTCTTCTGCACATCCCCTTCCTAGTTTCATTCACGCTGTTGAATGTTCTGATCTACATTTAAGTTCCTATTACCTCTTGATTGTTATAGCTTATAGCTCAGTCACTTGTGGTGTGTTTTCTCTGTTGGCTTTTTGGTTCCTGACTCCTGATTGTTCGCTGCCTGTCCTAACTTCTGCTTGCTTCTAGGCTATTCCTACCTCTCCCTGGTACCTCGCTTGGCTGACTGACTTCCTGTGTTTGACCCTTGGCTCTGACCACATTTTGCATATCACTCTATACTACGCTCTTGGTCTTTGCTCCCCAGCTGGTTAGTGCCCTGTTTTTAAATTTTGCTTTCATCTTCTCGAGTATCCCCAGCCTCGGCACATACAAATTGAGCTTGGGGGCAACTTTGCAAACGGGGGCTTGAATTGAGGTGAAGAGAGTGGAGATTGCGGTATCTGTGTTAGAGTGTTACCACACTATTGGTGTGTGGCCTGTATTTCCATTTACACCTTAAATATTGGACATTTAACAGGTGTCTGGTTCATGGGGATTAATTGCTATTTTTTCTACTATTTTTATTCTACTATAAAACTCTGACACAGTGAAACACAATGTATATGATTAAGTATTGTTAACGTTTGTGACAAATAGTATCTCTTTCCTTGTCATTTGGAGTCAGGGAGGAATTTTCTCCCCTATACTGTTTTTTTTTGCATTTCTCTAGTGTTAGACAGACATTATGGGTAGGGTATAAAGGTTGGACTAGATGGACGTATGTCTTATCATCCTCCATTACTAGGTCTATGTATAACTGTGATTACAGACATTAGGGGTAGGGTATGTATAAGGTTGGCAAGATGGAGTAGCTTTATAAACCTACAATACTCTGTTTACTATGTAATGTTAACAGACATATGGTAGGGTATAAAGGTTGGACTAGACGGACGTATGTCTTTATACAACCTCCAATACTATGTTACATGTAACTGTACTACAGACCTTAGTGGGTAGGGTATAGAAGGTTGGACTAGATGGACGTTATGTCTTTATACACCTCCAATACTATGTTACTATGTACTGTTATGACAACATTATGGTAGGTATAAAGGTTGGACTAGATGGACGTATGTCTTTATTACAAACCTCAATACTATGTTACTATGTAAACTGTTATACAGACATTATGTGGTAGGTATAAAGGTGGACTAGATGGGACGTATGTCTTATACAACCTCCAATACTATGTTACTATGTAACTGTTATAACAGACATTATGGGTGGTATCAAAGGTTGGAAGTAGATGGACGTATGTCTTTATAAACCTCCAATACATAGTTACTATGTAACTGTTATACAGACATTATGTGTAGGGTATAAGGTTGGACTAGAGGACGTATGTCTTTATACATCCTCCAATACTGTTACTATGTAACTGTTATACAGACATTAGGGTAGGGTATAAAGGTTGGACTAGATGGACGTATGTCTTTATACACCTCCAATACTATGTTACTATGTAACTGTTATACAGACATTAGGGTAGGGTATAAAGTTGGACTAGATGGACGTATGTCTTTATACAACCTCCAATACTATGTTACTATGTAACTGTTATACAAGACATTATGGGTAGGGTATAAAGGTTGGACTAGAGGACGTATGTCTTTATACAACCTCCATACTATGTTACTATGTAACTGTTATACAGACATTATGGGTAGGGTATAAAGGTGGACTAGATGGACGTATGTCTTATACAACCTCCAATACTATGTTACTATGTAACTGTTATCAGACATTATGGGTAGGGTATAAAGGTGGACTAGATGGACGTATGTCTTTATACAACCTCCATACTATGTTACTATGTAACTGTTATACAGACATTATGGGTAGGGTATAAAGGTTGGACTAGATGGACGTATGTCTTTATACAACCTCCAATACTATGTTACTATGTAACTGTTATACAGACATTATGGGTATGGGTATAAAGGTTGGACTAGATGGACGTATGTCTTTATACAACCTCCAATACTATGTTACTATGTAACTGTTATAAGCACATTATGGGTAGGGTATAAAGGTTGGACTAGATGGACGTATGTCTTTTATACACCTCCAATACTAGTTACTATGTAACTGTTATACAGACATTATGGGTAGGGTATAAAGGTTGGACTAGATGGACGTATGTCTTTATACAATCTCCAATACTATGTTACTATGTAACTGTTATACAGACATTATGGGTAGGGTATAAAGGTTGGACTAGATGGACGTATGTCTTTATACAACCTCCAATACTATGTTACTATGTAACTGTTATACAGACATTATGGGTAGGGTATAAAGGTTGGACTAGATGGACGTATGTCTTTATACAACCTCCAATACTATGTTACTATGTAACTGTTATACAGACATTATGGGTAGGGTATAAAGGTTGGACTAGATGGACGTATGTCTTTATACAACCTCCAATACTATGTTACTATGTAACTGTTATACAGACATTATGGGTAGGGTATAAAGGTGTGACTAGATGGACGTATGTCTTTATACAACCTCCAATACTATGTTACTATGTAACTGTTATACAGACATTAAGGTAGGGTATAAAAGTTGGACTAGAGGACGTATGTCTTTATACAACCTCCATACTATGTTACTATGTAACTGTTATAAGACATTATGGGTAGGGTATAAAGGTTGGACTAGATGGACGTATGTCTTTATACAACCTCCAATACTATGTTACTATGTAACTGTTATACAGACATTATGGGTAGGGTATAAAGGTTGGACTAGATGGACGTATGTCTTTATACAACCTCCAATACTATGTTACTATGTAACTGTTATACAGACATTATGGGTAGGGTATAAAGTTTGGACTAGATGGACGTATGTCTTTATACATCCTCCAATACTATGTTACTATGTAACTGTTATACAGACATTATGGGTAGGGTATAAAGGTTGGACTAGATGGACGTATGTCTTTATACAACCTCCAATACTATGTTACTATGTAACTTTATACAGACATTATGGGTAGGGTATAAAGGTTGGACTAGATGGACGTATGTCTTTATACAACCTCCAATACTATGTTACTATGTAACTGTTATACAGACATTATGGGTAGGGTATAAAGGTTGGACTAGATGGACGTATGTCTTATACAACCTCCAATACTATGTTACTATGTAACTGTTATACAGACATTATGGGTAGGGTATAAAGGTTGGACTAGATGGACGTATGTCTTTATACAACCTCCAATACTATGTTACTATGTAACTGTTATACAGACATTATGGGTAGGGTATAAAGGTTGGACTAGATGGACGTATGTCTTTATACAACCTCCAAACTATGTTACTATGTAACTGTTATACAGACATTATGGTAGGGTATAAAGTTGGACTAGATGGACGTATGTCTTATACAACCCCAATACTATGTTACTATGTAACTTGTATACAGACATTATGGGTAGGGTATAAGGTTGGACTAGATGGACGTATGTCTTTATACAACCTCCAATACTATGTTACTATGTAACTGTTATACAGACATTATGGGTAGGGTATAAAGGTTGACTAGAGGACGTATGTCTTATACAACCTCCAATACATTGTTACTATGTAACTGTTATACAGACATTATGGGTAGGGTATAAAGGTGGACTAGATGGACGTATGTCTTTATACAACCTCCAATACTATGTCTATGTAACTGTTATACAGACATTATGGGTAGGGTATAAGGTGGACTAGATGGACGTATGTCTTTATACACCTCCCATACTATGTTACTAGTAACTGTATACAGACATTATGGTAGGTATAAAGGTTGGACTAGATGGACGTATGTCTTTATACAACCTCCAATACTATGTTACTATGTAACTGTTATACAGACATTATGGGTAGGGTATAAAGGTTGGACTAGATGGACGTATGTCTTTATACAACCTCCAATACTATGTACTATGTAACTGTTATACAGACATTATGGGTAGGGTATAAAGGTTGGACTAGATGGACGTATGTCTTTATACAACTCAATAATATGTTACTATGTAACTGTTATACAGACATTATGGGTAGGGTATAAAGGTTGGACTAGATGACGTATGTCTTTATACAACTCCAATACTATGTTACTGATAACTGTTATACAAGACATTATGGGTAGGGTATAAAGGTTGGACTAGATGGACGTATGTCTTTATACAACCTCCAATACTATGTTACTATGTAACTGTTATACAGACATTATGGGTAGGGTATAAAGGTTGGACTGATGGACGTATGTCTTTATACAACTCCAATACTATGTTACTATGTAACTGTTATACAGACATTATGGGTAGGGTATAAAGGTTGGACTAGATGGACGTATGTCTTATACAACCTCCAATACTATGTTATATGTAACTGTTATACAGACATATTGGGTAGGGTATAAAGGTTGGACTAGATGGACGTATTATGTTTATACAACCTCCAATACTATGTTACTATGTAACTGTTATACAGACATTATGGGTAGGGTATAAAGGTTGGACTAGATGGAACGTATGTCTTTATACAACCTCCAATTATGTTTACTATGTAACTGTTATACAGACTTATGGGTTAGGGTATAAAGGTGGACTAGATGGACGTATGTCTTATAAAACCTCCAATACTATGTTACTATGTAACTGTTATAACAGACATTATGGGTAGGTATAAAGGTTGGACTAGATGGACGTATGTCTTTATACAACCTCCATACTATGTTACTATGTAACGTTATACAGACATTATGGGTAGGGTATAAAGGTTGGACTAGATGGACGTATGTCTTATAAACCTCCAATACTATGTACTATTAACTGTTATACAGACATTATGGGTAGGGATAAAGGTTGGACTAGATGGAGTATGTCTTTATACAACCTCCAATACTATGTTACTATGTAAACTGTTATACGACATTATGGTAGGGTATAAAGGTTGGACTAGATGGACGTATGTCTTTATACAACCTCCAATACTATGTTACTATGTAACTGTTATAGACATTATGGGTAGGGTAAAAGGTTGGACTAGATGGAGGTATGTCTTTATACAACCTCCAATACTATGTTACTATGTAACTGTTATACAGACATTATGGGTAGGGTAAAAGGTTGGACTAGATGGACGTATGTCTTATACAACCTCCAATACTATGTTACTATGTAACTGTTTAAGCAACATTATGGGTAGGGTATAAAGGTTGGACTAGATGGACGTATGTCTTTATACACCTCAATACTATGTTACTATGTAACTGTTATACAGACATTATGGGTAGGGTATAAAGGGTGGACTAGATGGACGTATGTCTTTATACAACCTCCAATACTATGTACTATTAACTGTTATACAGACATTATGGGTAGGGTATAAAGGTTGGACTAGATGGACGTATGTCTTTATACAACCTCCAATACTATGTTACTATGGTAACTGTTATACAGACATTATGGGTAGGGTATAAAGGTTTGGACTAGAGGACGTATTGTCTTATACAACCTCCAATACTATGTTACTATGAACTGTTATACAGACATTATGGTGGGTATAAAGGTTGGACTAGAGGGACGTATGTCTTTATACACCTCCAATACTATGTTACTATGTAACTGTATACAGACATTATGGGTAGGGTATAAAGGTTGGACTAGATGGACGTATGTCTTTATACAACCTCCAATACTATGTTACTATGTAACTGTTATACAGACATTATGGGTAGGGTATAAAGGTTGGACTAGATGGACGTATGTCTTTATACAACCTCCAATACTATGTTACTATGTAACTGTTATACAGACATATGGGTAGGGTATAAAGGTTGGACTAGATGGACGTATGTCTTTATACAACCTCCAATACTATGTTACTATGTAACTGTTATACAGAATTATGGGTAGGTATAAGGTTGGACTAGAGGACGTATGTCTTTATACAACCCAATACTATGTTACTATGTAACTGTTATACGACATTATGGGTAGGGTATAAAGGTTGGACTAGATGGACGTATGTCTTTATCAACCTCCAATACTATGTTACTATGTATGTTATACAGACATTATGGGTAGGGTATAAGGTTGGACTAGAATGGACGTATGTCTTTATACAACCTCCAATACTATGTACTATGTAACTGTTATACAGACATTATGGGTAGGGTATAAAGGTGGACTAGAATGGACGTATGTCTTTATACAACCTCCAATACTATGTTACTATGTAACTGTTATACAGACATTATGGGTAGGGTATATAAGGTTGGACTAGATGGACGTATGTCTTTATACAACCTCCATACTATGTTACTATGTAACTGTTAACAAATTATGGGTAGGGTATAAAGGTTGGACTAGATGGACGTATGTCTTTATACAACCTCCAATACTATGTTACTATGTAACTGTTATACAGACATTATGGGTAGGGTATAAAGGTTGGACTAGAGGACGTATGTCTTTATACAACCTCAAACTATGTTACTATGTAACTGTTATACAGAATTATGGTAGGGTTAAAGGTTGGACTAGATGGACGTATGCTTTATACAACCTCCAATACTATGTTACTATGTAACTGTTATACAGCATTATGGGTAGGGTATAAAGGTTGGACTATGGACGTATGTCTTTATACAACCTCCAATACTATGTTACTATGTAATGTTATACAGACATTATGGTAGGGTATAAAGGTTGGACTAGATGGACGTATGTTTTATAAACTCCAATACTATGTTACTATGTAACTGTATACAGACATTATGGGTAGGTATAAAGGTGGACTAGATGGACGTATGTCTTTATACAACCTCCAATACTATGTTACTATGTAACTGTTATACAGACATTATGGGTAGGGTATAAAGGTTGGACTGATGGACGTATGTCTTTATACAACCTCCAATACATGTTACTATGTAACTGGTTATACAGACTTATGGGTAGGGTATAAAGGTTGGACGAGAGGACGTAGTCTTTATACACCTCCATACTTAGTTACTATGTAATGTTATACAGACTTATGGGTAGGTTAAGGTTGGACTAGATGGACGTATGTCTTTATACAACCTCCAATACTATGTTACTAGAACTGTTATACAGACCTTATGGTAGGTAGGTAGGGTATAAAGGTTTGGACTAGAGGACGTATGTCTTTATACAACCTCCATACTATGTTACTATGTAACTGTTATACAGACATTATGGGTAGGGTATAAAGGTTGGACTAGATGGACGTATGTCTTTATACAACCTCCAATACTATGTTACTATGTAACTGTTATACAGACATTATGGGTAGGGTATAAAGGTTGGTAGAGGACGATATGTTTTATACAACCTCCACTACTATGTTACTATGTAACTGTTATACAGACATTATGGGTAGGGTAAAGGTTGGGACTAGATGGACGTATGTCTTTATACAACCTCCAATACTATGTTACTATGTAACTGTTATACAGACATTATGGGTAGGGTATAAAGGTTGGACTGAGATGGAGTATGTCTTTATACAACCTCCAATACTATGTACTATGTAAACTGTATACAGAACATTATGGGTAGGGTATAAAGGTTGGACTAGATGGACGTATGTCTTTATACAACCTCCAATACTATGTTACTATGTAACTGTTATACGACATTATGGGTAGGGTATAAAGGGTTGGACTAGAGGACGTATGTCTTTATACACCTCCAATACTATGATCTATGTAACTGTTATACAGACATTATGGGTAGGGTATAAAGGTTGGACTAGATGGACGTTAGTCTTTATACAAACCTCCAATACTATGTTACATGTAACTGTATTACAGACATTATGGGTAGGGTATAAAGGTTGGACTAGATGGACGTATGTCTTTTATACAAACTCCAATACTATGTTACTATGTAACTGTTATAACAGACATTATGGGTTAGGGTATAAGGTTGGACTAGATGCGTGACGTATGTCTTTATAAACCTCCAATACTATGTTACTATGTACACTGTTATATAGACATTATGGGTAGGGTATAAAGGTTGGACTAGAATGGACGTATGTCTTATATAACCTCCAATACTATGTTACTATGTAACTGTTATAAGACATTATGGGTAGGGTATAAAAGGTTGGACTAGATGGACGTATGTCTTTTACAACCTCCAATACTGTTTACTATGTAACGTTATAAGACATTATGGGTAGGGTACTAAAGGTGGACTAGATGGACGTATGTCTTATACACACCTCCAATACTATGTTACTATGTAACTGTTATAACAGACATTAGGGGTAGGTATAAAGGTTGGACTAGATGGACGTTGTCTTTATACAACCTCCAATACTATGTTACTATGTAACTGTATTACAGACATTATGGGTAGGGTATAAAGGTTGGACTAGATGGACGTATGTCCTTTATAAACCCCCAATACTATGTTAATATGTAACTGTTATACAGACATTATGGGTAGGGTATAAAGGTTGGACTAGATGGACGTATGTCTTTTACAACACCTCCAATACTATGTTACTATGTAACTGTTAACAGACATTATGGGTAGGGTATAAGGTGGAATAGAGAGGAAGTATGTCTTATACAACCTCCAATACGATGTTACTATGTAACTGTTATACAGACATATGGGTAAGGGTATAAAGGTTGGACTAGATGGACGTATGTCTTTATACAACCTCAATACTATGTTACTATGTAACTGTTATACAGACATTATGGGTAGGGTATAAAGGTTGCGAACTGATGGACGTATGTCTTTATACACCTCCAATACTATGTTATATGTAACTGTTATACAGACATTATGGGTAAGGTATAAAGGTTGGACTAGGGACGTATGTCTTTATACACCTCCAATAATATGTTATTAGTAACTGTTATACAGACATTATGGGTAGGGTAAAGGTTGGACTAGATGGACGTATGTCTTTATACAACCTCCAATACTATGTTACCATGTAACTGTTATACAGACATTATGGTAGGGTATAAAGGTTGGACTAGATGGACGTATGTCTTTATACAACCTCCAATACTATGTTACTATGTAACTGTTATACAGACATTATGGGTAGGGTTATAAAGGTTGGACTAGATGGACGTATGTCTTTATACAAACCTCAATACATGTTACTATGTAACTGTATATGACTTATGGGTAGGGTATAAAGGTGGACTGACTAGATGGACGTATGTCTTTATATAACCACTCCAATACTATGTTACTATGTAACTGTTTATAGACATTATGGGTAGGGTATAAAGTTGGACTAGATGGACGTATGTCTTTATACAACCTCCAATACTATGTTACTATGTAACTGTATATAGACATTATGGGTAGGGTATATAAAGGTTGGACTGATGGACGTATGTCTTTATACAACCTCCCAATACTATGTTACTATGTAACTGTTATACAGACATTATGGGTAGGGTATATAAGGTTGGACTAGATGGACGTGTCTTTATCAACTCCAATACTATGTTACTATGTAACTGTATACAGACATTATGGGTAGGGTATAAAGGTTGGACTAGATGGACGTATGTCTTTATACAACCCCAATACTATGTTACTATGTAACTGTTATACAGACATTATGGGTAGGGTATAAAGGTTGGACTAGATGGAGTATGTCTTTATACAACCTCCAATACTATGTTACTATGTAACTGTTAAAGACATTATGGGTAGGGTATAAAGGTTGGACTAGATGAGAGTATGTCTTTATAAAACCTCCAATACATGTTACTATGTAACTGTATTACAGACATTATGGGTAGGGTATAAAGGTTGGACTAGATGACGTATGTCTTTATAAAACCTCCCAATACTATGTTACTATGTAACTGTTATACAGACATTATGGGTTAGGGTATAAAGGGTGGACTAATGGACGTATGTCTTATACAACCTCCAATACTAGGTTAAATGTAAAAGTTTAGACATACATTATGGGATGGGTAAGGTTGGACTAGATGGACGTATGGCTTTACAAACCTAAACTATGTTACTATGTAACTGTTATACAGACATTATGGGTAGGGTAAAGGTGGACTAGATGGACGTATGTCTTTATACAACCTCCAATACTATGTTACTATGTAACTGTTATACAGAACATATGGGTAGGGTATAAGGTTGGACTAGATGGACGTATGTCTTTATTACAACCTCCAATACTATGTTACTATGTAATGTTATACGACATTATGGGTAGGGTATAAAGGTGGGCAGATTGACGTATGTCTTTATACACCTCCAATAACTATGTACTATGTAACTGTATAAGACAATGGGTAGGGTATAAAGGTTGGGACTAGGGACGTATGTCTTATAAAACTCCAATACTAGTTACATGTAACTGTTATACAGACATATGGTAGGGTACGTAAGGTTGGGACTAGATGGACGTATGGTCTTTATACAACCTCCAATACTATGTTACTATGTACTGTTTAACAGACATTATGGGTAGGGTATAAAGGTTGGACGAGTGGACGTATGTCTTTATTTAAACCAACCTCCAATCTATGTAATATGTAACTGTTATAAGACATTATGGGTTAGGGTATAAAGGGTTGGACTAGATGGACGTATTCTGTTAAACTCCAATACTAGTACTATGTAACTGTTATACAGACTATGGGTAGGGGTATAAAAGGTTGGACTAGATGGAGTATGTCTTTATACAACCTCCAATATAGTGACTATGTAACTGTTATACAGACATTATGGGTAGGGTATAAAGGTTGGCCTGATGGAGTATGTCTTTATACAACCTCCAATACTATGATTACTAGTAACTGTTAACAGACATATTAGTTAGTGGATGATAGTAGTTGATACTAATACAGTGTTTTGTATGACTTTAATATTTAATATAGATAGATAGAACGTATGTGTGATTCATTTAATCCAATATATGGTTTATTTTTGTAAAAAAAAATGTCATTATAATTCTAATAAAAATATACATTTTAAAATTAAAAAAAAAATTAAAACAGTCTCTTCTGTTTTTGTATTTGTATATAGTTATTTCTATATTTGTAGTTGTTTTGTTTGTGTACCAGAACTCAGTCCTTTTCTCCTCAATAGTAACTGTGATCAGTTGTATTCAGTTACATCAACGGACTTGAAGTTAGTTGTTGAAGACGTTCGTAGTCATCCGACTGGATTTCTCAATTCAGAATGCTTGTCAACGAATCTGTGGCAATATGTACCTGATAAAATCCCAATTGCATAGTCACAGCCAAAGTGTTATAGGCGTGATGGATTAGTGGCTAAGAGGTGTGTAGAGGAGACGCCCAGAGTAGTTGTCAAAACAGCATTGTACATGGCAGACAGGTGGGTGTCGACCCCCACCTCTATTTATGGCTTGGTTTTTCTTATATTTTCCAACATAATGGCTTCCTTACACCTCCTTGAACCAGTCGTGTCCTTGTGCCAATATGTTAAAATTACAATCTTACAAAGGTGTGTCCCTATCCTTAGATGCAGGTTACACGGCTGAGTCCCTGACCCGAAGAATGGCTCTCTGTGCTGGGCCATACTTGATGCAGTTGCTGTTGGTCACTCCCCACATCAAATCAGCCTCTTCACTGCACTGCACTGATATATGATTCACCTTCACTGACTGCATAATATAGTCACTCTTTCACTGCACTGCATATATGATCACTTACTGCACTCGTATGAGGTCACTTCATGCACTGCTGTTATTTATGAATGCAAGAGTCACTCTATAACGTTTGATTCATTCACTGCATATATGATGTTCACTCTTCACTGCACTGCGTATTATGTAATGTTCGCTTTCCTTGTGTTTCGTTATTGGGTCTTTCGGATTGTACCAATAGTGCTGCCTCCAGTTGTTTGTTGTTTTATACGCAGACATGGATCAATTTTGTTTTTTTCATTCTTCTTAATTTTTGCAAACCTTTCGCCTCATGCATCCACAACTTCAGAAGTTGACTACACTGGCTGTGATATGCTAAGGGATTTTCAGGGTAATTATTCCAAGATTGTTGTACAGTATTCTGATTGAGAGAACGCCAGTCGATACTAGCGAAATGTCTTCAAGAACTTAAACTTCAACTCCAGTTGATCTAATGAATACAACAGATATACCATGGACCTGGGCTGGATTGATAGTAAAGATATACCGTGACCTGGAGTGGTTGATTTCCAGAATACCATGACTGGATGAATGAATATTACAGATATAACCATGACTGGATGATGAATATTACAGGATTACCGTGGACCTGATGAACTGAATATTACAGATATACCATGACTGATGACTATACAGATTCAGGACTGGATGAATTGAGATACAGATATACCTGACCTGTTGAATGAATATTACAGATATTCCGTGACCTTGAATGAATGAAATAGATTACAGAATATACGAGTGACCTGAATGGTTAATATTACGTATACGGACTGGATGGAGGTAATATTACAGATATACGTGACCTGGATGATGAATATACAGATTACCGTGACCTGGATGGAATATTACAGATATACCATGAACTGGATGGAGAATATTACGCATATACCGTGCACCTGGATGGATGATGAATTTACAGATATCCGTGGACCTGGATGGGATGAATATTACAGATATACCGTTTGACCCGGAGGATGGAAAGATTACAGATATACCGTGACCCGGATGATGAAGATCTTACAGATATACCGTGACCCGGATGGATGAATATTACAGATTATACGTGACCCGATGGGTGATGAATATTCAAGATATACCGTGAACCGGGATGAATTTACAGATATACCGTTGACCCATGGATGAATATTACAGATAATGCCTGACCCGGATGGATGAATATTAACAGATATCCGTTGACCCGGATGGTGAATATTACAGATATCCAGTGACCGGATGGATGAATATTACAGTATACCGTGACACGGATGGAGAAATTACAGATTATGACCGGACCCGATAGGTGAATATGACAGATATACGTGACCCGGATGGATATATTACAGATATATACCGTGACCCGGATTGATGAATTATTACAGAATTACCGGACCGGATGGATGAATATTACAGATATACCGTGACCCGGATGAATGAATATTACAGATTATACGTGACCGGATGGATGAATATTAAGAGATAGTACGTGACCTGGATGGTGAATATTACGATATACCGTGACCTGGATGAATGAATATTATAGATATACCATGACCTGGATGGATGCATTATTACGATGACCGTGACCTGGATGGATGAACTATTACAGATTACCGTGACCTGGAGAATGAATATTACAGTATCAGTGACTGGATGATGAATATTACAGTATACCGTGACCTGGATGATGAATATTACAGATATTACCCTATATTGATGAATACCTGGATGGATGAATATTACAGATATACCTGTGGACCCGGGGAGAATATTACAGATATACCGTTGACCCTGACGATGGGATGAATATTACAGTATATGACCGGGAGATGAATATTACAGATATCGTGACCTGGATGGATGAATATTACAGAGTATACCGTGACCGGAGGATGAATATACAGATATACCGTGACCTGGTGGATGAATATTACAGATATACCGTGACCTGGAATGGATGAATGAATATTACAGATATACCTGACTGGATGAATGAATATTACAGATTACCGGACCTGGATGGAATGAATATTACAGATTACCGTGACCTGGTGAAGAATATTACAGATATACCGTGACCTGGATGGATGAATATTACAGAATACGTTGACCTGGATGATGATATTACAGATAACGTGACTGTGGAATGAATATTACAGATATACCGTGACCTGGATGGATGAATATTACAGATATACCATGACCTGGATGAATGAATATTACAGATATACCGTGACCTGGATGAATGATATTACCGATAGAACATGACCTGGATGAATGCATATTACAGTAACCGTGAACTGGATGAATGAATATTACAGATATACGGACCTGGATGGATGAATATTACAGATATACCGTGACCTGGATGAATATTACAGATATACGTGACCTGGATGAATGAATATTACAGATATACCGTGACCTGGATGGATGAGAACCTTCACAATGATTGGCTGAGTTTAAATCTTCCGCCCACCGGTTATTTCCAGTTACCGTTCAGAGTGAGGAGAGCTCTGGTGGATCAATGTGCTGCTAGGAAGACATTATCAGGCTTAACTAAAGGGCAACAATACTGTAAAAATTGGATAAGAAATATTTTTATTTTATTGATAACTTTTCACCTCATTCTTGATGCCAAGTTTTTGTAGCCGAATGTATATTAAGCTCACGTCATCTGAAATTGGATGTTATTGGGGCAGGGAGAGTGTGTACAGCACAAAAAATTTATGAAGGGGAAAAAATTCCTTCCTGACTCCAAGTGGCAATGGGAAATTTCCCTGGATTAACTCTACTTTATGTATCATACAGTCTTGAACATTCCTTGTTTGTAGAAACCCATCCTCTTATTAAACGAACATGACTGCAAACAACGTCCACTGGAAGACCGTTCCATACTTTACCGTTCTCACAGTGCAAACCCTTCCCAACTCTACTTAGATCAATCCCAGTAACTTGTAACTTCCTTGTTTGAGAAACTATCCAGCTTTAATATTAAACTGACCAATGCAACCTGCCATAACTATTCCTTGTGGTAGAACTATCCAGCTTTTATTTTAAACGGACCAATGAACCTGCCATAACAACGTCCACTGGAAGACAGTTCACAAGCTTTAACATTCTCACAGTGACAAACCCTTTCCAACTCTACTTTATGTATCAATCCCAGTAACTTGTAACTCCTTGTTTGTAGGAAAATCATCCAGCTTTTTATTAAACTGACCAATGAACCTGCCATAACAACGTCCAATGGAAGAAAGTTCCATAGCTTACCGTTCTCACAGTGACAAACCCTTTCCCAACTCTCTTATGTATCAACCCAGTAACTTGTAACCATCCTTGTTGTGAGAAACCTCATCCAGCTTTATTAAAATGACCAATGAACCCTGCACATTACAACGTCCACTGGAAGACAGTTCCATAGCTTACCGTTCTCACAGTGACAAACCTTTCCCAACTCTACTTTATGTATCAATACCAGTAACTTGTAACATTCCTTGTTTGTAGACAAACTCATCCAGCTTTTTATTAAAACATGACCAATGAACCTGCCATAAAAAACGTCCACTGGAAGACAGTTCCATAGTTTACCGTTTACAGTGACAAACCCTTTCCCAACTCTACTTTATGTATCAATACCCGTAATTGTAACATTCCTTGTTTGTAGGGAACCCATCCAGCTTTTTATTAAACTGACCAATAAACTGCATAACAACGTCCACTGGAAGACAGTTCCATAGCTTACGTTCTCCCAGTGAAAACCCTTTCCCAACTCTACTTTATGTATCAATCCAGTAACTTGTAACATTCCTTGTTGTAGAAACCCATCCAGGCTTTTATTAAACTGACCAATGAACCTGCATAACAACGTCCACTGAAGACAGTTCCATAGCTTACCGTTCTCTTACAGTGAAAACCCGTTCCCAACTCTACTTTAGTATCAATCCCAGAACTTGTAACATCTTGTTTTGTACAAACTCATCCAGCTTATATTAAACTGACAATGAACCTGCCATAACAACGTCCACTGGAAGACAGTCCATAGCTTTTACCGTTCTCACAGTGCGACAAACCTTTCCCAACTCTACTTTATGTACAATCCCAGTAACTTGTAACATTCCTTGTTGTAGAAACTCATCCAGTTTTTTATTAAACTGACCAATGAACTGCCATAACAACGTCCACTGGAGACAGTTCCATAGCTTTACCGTCTCACAGTGACAAACCCTTTCCCAACTACTCTCTATGTATCACCCAGTAACTTGTAACATTCCTTGTTTGTAGAAACTCATCCAGCTTTTATTAAACTGACCAATGAACTGCCATAACAAATCCACTGGAAGACAGTTCCATAGCTTTACCGTTCTACAGTGACAAACCTTTCCCAACTCTACTTTATGTATCATCCAGTAATTGTACAATTCTTGTGGTGAAAACTCATCCAGCTTTTTATTAAACTGAAAATGAACCTGCCATAACAACGTCCACTGAAGACAGTTCCATAGCTTTACCGTCTCACAGTGACAAACCCTTTCCAACTCTACTTTATGTATCAATACCAGTAACTTGTAACATTCTTCCTTGTAGAAACCATCCAGCTTTATTAAACTGACAAATGAACCTGGCCATAACAACGTCCACTGGAAGACAGTTCCATAGCTTTACCGTTTCTCACAGTGACAGCCCTTTCCCAACTCTACTTTATGTATCAATCCAGTAACTTGTAACATTCCTTGTTTGTAGAAAACTCATCCAGCTTTTTATTAAACTGACCAATGAACCTGCCATAACAACGTCCACTGGAAGACAGTTCCAAGTTCTTTAACGTTTCTCACAGTGACAAAACCTTTCCCACTCTACTTTATGTATCAATCCCAGTTAACTTGTAACATTCCTGTTTGTAGAAACTCATCCAGCTTTATATTAAAACTGACCAATGAACCTGCCATAACAACGTCCACTGGAAGACAGTTCCCAGCTTTACCGTTCTCACAGTGAAACCCTTTCCCAACTCTACTTTATGTATCAATCAGTGTAACTTGTACACATTCCTTGTTTGTAGAAACTCATCCGCTTTTTATTAAATGACCAATGAACCTGCCATAAACACGTCCACTGGAAGACAGTTCCATAGATTTAACGTTCTCACAGTGACAAACCCTTTCCCACTCTACTTTATGTATCAATCCCCGTAACTTGAACAACCATTTTTTGTTGTAGAAACTCATCCCGCTTTTTATAACTGACCAATGAACCTGCCATAACAACGTCCACTGGAAGACAGTCCATAGCGTTACCTTTCTCACAGTGACAAACCTTCCCCAACTCTACTTATGTATCAAATCCCAGTAACTTGTAACATTCCTTGTGTTGTAGAACTCATCCAGCTTTTTATTAAACTGACCAATGAACCTGCCATAAACGTCCATGGAAGACAGTTCCATAGCTTTTACCGTTCTCACAGTGACAAACCCTTTCCCCAACTATCACTTTATGTATCAATACCAGTAACTTGTAACATTCCTTGTTTGTAGAAACTCATCCAGCTTTTTTATAAAGGACCAATGAACCTGCCATAACAACGTCCACGAAGACAGTTCCATAGCTTTACGTTTACAGTGAAAAACCCTTTCCCAACTTGAAGTCATAAACCTTTTATCTCAAGTTTAAGGGATGTCCTCGTGTCCACTGACATGTTCTATTGGTGAAAAATGCCCCAGATAGTTTATTGTATGGCCCGTTAATGTATTTATAACCAGTAATCATATCCCCACGCAAGCACCTTTTCCAGGTCATAATTGTAACTTTTCCAGTCTCTTCTTATATTCAACTGCCCCAACCCTATTAATTTAGTTGCCCTTCTCTGAACCCTTTCCATTTCCAAATGTCCTTTTGTACCAGATTCAGATCGGGGTTTGTATAGGTATGTGGGGTACACTGGGTGCTATAGACCGGGATTGATAGGGGTGTGGGGTACACGGGTGCTATAGACCAGGTCTAATCCGGGTGTGTGGGGTATACTGGGTGCTATAGACCGGTTTCTATAGGGGTGTGGGGTTCTGGGATGTATAGACCAGGTATCTGATAGGGGTGTGGGATACATGGTGTATAACCGTTATCTGATAGGGTGGGGTCACTGGGTGTTATTAGACAGGGTATGATAGGGTGTGTGGGGTAACTGGGTGTTTAGACCAGGGTTCTGATAGGGTCGGGGTACACTGGGTCTATAGACCAGGGTATGTGGGGTACACTGGGTGCTATGCCCAGGGTACTAAGGGTGTGTGGGTAATGGGCTATAGACCAGGGTTTCTCAATAGGGTGTGTGGGTACACTGGGTGCTATAGACAGGTTTCTGATAGGGTGTGTGGGTACCTGGGTGTATAGACAGGGATCTGATGGGTGTGGGGTACACTGGGTGTTATAGACAGGGTATCTATAGGGTGTGGGTACACTGTGTGTATAGACCAGGTATCTGATTAGGTTCGGGTAACACGGTGCATAGACCAGGGTTGTGTGGACACTGGGTGCTATGACAGGGGTATCGATAGGGGGTGGGGGACACTGGTTGCTATAGACCAGGGTTTCTATAGGTGTGTGGGTACACTGGGTGCTATAGACCAGGGTTTTCTGATAGGGTGTGTGGGGGTACACTGGGTGTATAGACCAGGGTATTCTGATGAGGGTGGGGTACACTGGGTGTTATAGACCAGGGTATCTGATAGGGTGTGTGGGGTACAATGGGTGTTATAGACCAGGGTATCTGATAGGGGGCGGGTTACAACTGGGTGCTATAGACCAGGGATTGATAGGGGTGTGGGGGACATGGGTGCTATAGACCAGGGATTGAAGGGTGTGTGGGGTACACTGGGTGCTATAGACCAGGGGTCTGTAGGTGTTGTGGGGTACACTGGGTGTTATAGACCAGGTATCTGATAGGGTGTGTGGTGGTACACTGGGTGTTATAGACCAGGGTATCTGATAGGGTGTGGAGGGTAACACGGGGGGCTATAGACCAGGGTACTGATGGGTGTGGGGGTACACTGGGTGCTTAGACCAGGGTATCTGATAGGGTGTGTGGGGTACACTGGGTGTTATCGACCAGTGGTACAGGGTTTCTAGGATGGGTGTGTGGGGGGTACACCTGGGTGTTATGACCCGGGTAGGTGAGGGTGGTGGGTACACTGGGTGTTTATACCAGGGTTTCTGATAGGGTGTGTGGGGTACAATGGGTGTTATAGACCAGGGTATCTGATAGGGTGCGGGGTTTACACTGGGTGCTATAGACCAGGGTATCGAAGGGTGTGGTGGGGTACACGGGTGCTATGACCAGGTATCTGATAGGGTGTGTGGATATACTGGGTGCTATAAAATATTAAATATTGGTAATTACCCTTAAGTCCAATATTAAGGATGGGGGTTTGCCATGAGGAATCTTTTCTCTTCCCAGGGTGATAGGTTGAAATAGTTGAGAGACATTGGTCCTAATAATGTGATTGTTGTTTTTTCATATGGAGACCAGTTCTGATCAGCCAATCACAGCGCAGATCATTCATATGGTGAATTAATCATTTCCATGACAGTAGTGAAGTGAAAGTGATAGGATGTTTCAGTGGATCAGTTTGTGCTTGCTGGATTGTTTCCCCCTATCAATCTTGGTATTATTATGTTAATGTTATTATGGGGGGTGAGGTGGGGTACAGCATGAGGGGTATATGTTGGTTAGATGTGTAGAGATGGATAGATTGTTCACCTTGGTGGATACTTTGTTGCAGCGTGTGGAATCCGGGCTATGTCCTCTTCCTATAATAAAACTTTGCTGTGGATAATTATCTCGCTGACACAGTTTGCTATTGGTAGGAATAGGAAAGTGAAATTGGCTTTCCGCAGAATTTCCATCAAGATGAAACCACGGCAGATTTCCTTCTGTTATCTTTAGTGGTGCAGCTTCACACACGGTAAGGTCTACATACAGGTAACAGGTCAGTGTGTAAGATGTGGCAGAGGGGGGGCCACAGTGTGGGGCATGTTCCCTTCACATCAAAAGCTGCAGTGGAAGTGGGGTGGTGCATTCAAAGCTACTATCTGGACACTGGAAGATGTTATAATGTATCGGAATCTGAGTGTGTCTGAGTGTTGCTGCAGTGGGTGTTGGAGTGGTGTGTATCGTGACGTGGATTCCAAATTATTCCACCATGATTATTCACCATTGTATAAGCCAGCCCCTTCTATCATGATAAATAAAACGTTTTTTTAAAAAATCAGTTGAACAACTTGGAAAATTGTCCCATACCAGCTGGAGGTCATTCCAGAAACTTATCCCCTTTAATAGGACGAATTGTCAATGCTGCTATTTCCAGTGACCTTACACTCGTCCGCTGCATTGGGTTGGACTCTGGGATTGTTTCATTCACATTGAACACATGGTTTTTTGTTAGACGTTATAGACTGATCCCTTCTCCATTTGACTGTAATGTCACACCAAAAACTATAACTTCCCCCCCATACTGGCCCCACTCGCTAGTGTAATAAATCTCACCTTAAACCCGTGCCTCACAAAGGTTCTCCTGAATTGTCCCTCCAAAGTCCAGAAACTGAACACCAGGAGCCTGGCAATCAGGGAAATGTTTCCACCTCGAGATGTCCTCTAAGTGTTTTTGGCTGCTTAGAGCAGGCCTGTGTCCCTTTCCTCTCCCTCCCTTGACAATTCCCCCTAGTTGTAAATATCCCTTTCGGCACATAGAGTGCTAGTCCCCCAGCCCCAACCGCTATAATATATTTTCAAGGAGGACTCCCTTAATCCACGATCTTATGACTCCCTCTTTCCCCCAGTGTTCTGAACTGGCCTGGCCAGCCGTGTCTGTGAGTGTGGACTGCCTCTCAGACAATCACTGGGGCCACTCTTGCAGTCGTGGTGTAAATAAGTTCGGTAAAGCTATATTGGGAACAAAGGGTGATGGACGTTTCGATCTATTGCTGCAATAGAGATTGATTGTAGTTCTATTCCCTTGTCTGGTGTTTCTCGCCAACCTCTGATAGTAATACTTTCTTCTCTTTTAACTAGACGATACCCGTTTAAAGTAAAGGCCTTTTGGCCACTGTTTTCTGGACCAAAAAAAACATTAGAGCGGGCGAGACCGAGCCGGGCAGCCCTTGTCATGTGCCCCTTCAATTAGTAGAAGATTTATATTGATTCTGTGATTACTGTTAATGATCCATTGGGCTGTTTCTAATTGGGGTATTTGGGGTTACATGGTCGATTTCTTAGTAGATAAATGTGCAAGGGGTCTGTCTGGCTTTGCTCTATTTTCTGTAATAGACTTGTTTAGGCCATAGAATAGAATCCCAACTGTTTTGTGAACCATGCTGTATTGTCTGGCTATTCTAAAGCTGTTACACACACTTTACGATTCTGTATTTCCACAACTGTCCTGCTGAGTGTTTCTCCCCATGTAGATTATATGTATGGGGAGTATTACGTATAGGGATATAATATGGGGTGATATAGTATGGGAGTCGTCTGTACTGGGGCGTATCTCGATCTGGGGGTCTCTCGTCTCGGGCGTCCTCTCGACTACCTGGGGCGTCTCTAGTCTCGGGGCGTCTCTCGTCTCTCGGGCCATCTCGTCTCTGGGCCGCTCCGTCTCGTCTGGGGCGTCTCTCGTCTGGGGCGTCTCTCTAGTCTGGGGCGTCTCGTCTCGGGCTCCTCTAGTATCTCGGGAGTATCTAGTTGGGTATCCCATCTCGGGAGTATATAGTATGGTGAGTTCTATAGTATGGGGCGTTATAGTCATAGGGAGTATATACTAGGGATTATATATATCGGGGTAGTATATAGTATGGGGAGTATATAGCACTAGGGAGTATATAGTCTTGGGGAGTTATAGTTGGGAGTATCTAGTGGGCTATAGTATGGGGAGTATTAGATGGGGAGTATATAGCTATGGGAGTATATAGTATGGGGAGTATAAGTATGGGGAGTATATAGTATGGGAGTATATATCATAGGGAGTATATAGTATGGGGAGTAATAAGTATGGGGAGTATATAGCATAGGGAGTAATATAGTATCTGGAGTATAAAGTATAGGGAGTATATCAGTATGTGGAGTATACGTCTGGGAGCAGTATCATGTATAGGGATATACTATGGGTTCTGCGTACTGCGTTGGCGTACTCTCTCTGGTGGTCCCAGGCTCGGGCGTCTCCGTCTCGGGCGTCTCTCGTCTCCGGGCTGTCTCTCGCCTGGGCGTCTCCTCGCCCTGCGCGTCTCTCGTCTGGCGTTTCTTTCGATGGCGTCTCTCTCTGGCGTCCCTACGCGTACTGTCGGGGCGTCTCTCGTCTCGGCGCTCTCTCGTTCGCGGGCTCTCTCGTCTTGGGCTTCTCTTCATGCGATCTTACCGCTGTGGCTTCCTACTCGTCTGGGGCGTCTCTCGCATGGTCCTCGTCGGGGAGTCTCTGCGTCTCTCGCTGGGCGTCTCAAGTCTGGGGCGTCTCCTCGTCTCGGGAGTCTCTCGTCGTCTGGGGTCGTCTCCGTCCTCGGGCGGTTCCTCGTCTGGGACGTCTATCGTCTCGGGGCGTCTCTCGTTCTGGGGCTTCTAGTGCTATTGTGCGGATATCGCTCGGAGTCATAGTCTAGGGTATCAGTATCGGCGTCTCCATCGTCTCGGGGCGTCTCAGTGCAGTATCATCGGGGCGCTCTCACGGGTAATCATCGGTCTAAGTGGTTCTCTGTCTTTAGTAGTGGCGTATCATCTCAGCGACTCTTCTGGCGTCTATCGTCTGGGAGTCGTCTCGTCTGTCTACCTGTGGGGCCGGTGGCTCTTCCTCGGGGCTCTCCATCTCTCTCCGTATCGGTCTCTCGCTTGGGACGCCTATTAGGCTTCTTGCCTCTATGGGGGGCGTTTCGTCTGGGGTTCTCCATGGGGAGTTTTTATAGGGATATATGCAAGGGAGTTCTATAGTATGGTCGGAGTATATAGATCGCGGTCAGGGGGTTTTATCCGGGAGTCCTATTTGGGGGTATCGTCTGGAGTATTATCGCTGGCCCGGCCTTCCCTGGTTCTGGGGGACACGTAAGGGAGTCATATAGTATGGGACATAGTATGGGCGTCTATGTACGGTCTTACTGGTTAGTGGAGTATGCAGGGTTAATAGGTTTATCATGATTTAATCAGGGGTTTAGAGAAGACTTGGGCCACATCTCGTCTCCCTATACATTTAGTAACTAGACGACCGCCGCAGGGGAGATTTTTGAGCGTGTTCCGAGGGACCCAAGGCTGATGTGGAACCGTTCCTCTGCCCTCTGGATTCTAGGCAGTGCGGTGCACATTTAGATAAAGTGCCAGTCCTGTTGGTACTCAATGGTATCACCCTTTATCGCCAATGTGTGTACCCATCTAGTTCTCTGTATTCTTCTTTCTATATGTTTGGTTTCGTGTGAGTGTATTTGTTGTTCCTAAGGGTCGTTAGAGTTTTCTACACTTCGCAGCTCCAGCGGCTGTCAGTATAATGAATCCCTCGTATGACTGGTTTTGTGAGCGGCTCTACCACATTGTGTGCAGCTGATGAAGATTGGAGATTGGTTGTGGAGCGTGGTATGAAAGTCCAACCTCGCAGAGAAGATATATAGGGGGGAATATTAGGAATAATCTCAGGGTGTTTTTTTGATTATAGACAAAGGACTTGTTATACTGAAACGTGTTGCAATAAATCCAGGTTTACTTTGCAGATTAACGCTGCCTGGTGTCTCCCTCCTTTATTATTTTTTGATTATAACAACAAATGTTCAAAGTGGCCTTAGTGCATGGAGACTGCCCCCTAGTGGCTGTTTATTGGAACATGGAAATAAAGGCCAGTTTTACAATATTGCCGTGTGTATATATAAATAAATCTGTTGTTCTGATAATCTTGTAATGATAAAACAGAAATGGTCTATTACAGCGGAGAAGTGCAATATGAAAAGAAGTGAATCTTCATACTTTATTGGCTTATATAACCATCCATATACCTAGGTTTATAAAGTTACGTTATATGTCATATGTTATTTTTATACATTAACCTACATTATTATATCCGTCTCTATTAACCATCTATAGGGATATTTTGGACCTGAACTTCCTAATTGTCTTTGTTTCCCCACTATATCCGTTAGGACCCTCAGTTTACCTGTTAGGAAACATTTAGCTCCTAGGTTGTGCGGAAATCTAATACACATAGAATTTAGCACACGTTAAATCCATACATACACTCAAATAGTCCGTATTACATGGAAAATAACCAGGATCTTGTATTTTCTTCTAGTCTATGGATGCATGAACCTGTTCATGTAATCAAGAATTACATATATACAATATTATAGCAGCAATAGCAACCAGGAAATATATATCTTACAAAACAGTAATATGTATCTCTTATAAAACGTACATAATACGTAGAGATATATATCTTATGTAACAGTATTATGTATCTCTTATAAAACGTACATAATACGTAGAGATATATATCTTATGTAACAGTACTATGTATCTCTTATAAAACGTACATAATACGTAGAGATATATATCTTGTAACAGTAATATGTATATCTTATAAAACGTACATAATACGTAGAGTATATATCTTTATGTAACCGTACTATGTAATCTCTATAAAAGTACATAATACTAGAGATTAATATCTTATGTAAACAGTACTATTAATCTCTTATAAAACGTACATATACGTAGAGATGTATCTCTTAGTAACAGTAATATGTTATATCTTTAAAACGTAACATAACGTAGAGATATATATCTTATGTAACCGTCTATGTATATCTCTTATAAAAGTACATAATACGTAGAGATATATTCTTATGTAACGACTATGTATATCTTATAAAACGTACATAATACGTAGAGATATATATCTTATGTACCAGTAATATGTATCACTTATAAAACGTACATAATACGTAGAGATATATATCTTATGTAACAGTAATATGTATATCTTATAAAACGTACATAATACGTAGAGATATATATCTTATGTACAGTAATATGTATATCTTATAAACGTACATAATACGTAGAGATATATATCTTATGTTAACCGTACTATGTATCTCTTATAAAAACGTACATAATACGTAGAGATATATATCTTAATGTAACAGTAATATGTATATCTGTATAAAACGTACATAATACTTATAGATATATATCTTATGTAACAGTAATAGCTATATCTTATAAAATACTTACATAATACGTAGAGTATATATCTTATGTAACAGTATATGTATCTCTTATAAAACGTACATAATACGTAGAGATATATATCTTATGTACCAGTAATATGTATCTCTTATAAACGTACATAATACGTAGAGATATATATTTATGTACAGTAATGTATCTCTATAAAACGTAACTAATACGTAAGATAATATCTTATGCAGTACATGTTCTCTTATAAAACGTACATAATACTTAGAGATATAGTCTTATGTAACAGTAATAATGTATATCTTATAAAACGTACATATACGTAGAGATATATATCTTATGTAACAGTATATGTATCTCTTATAAAACGTACATAATACGTAGAGTATGTATATCTTATGTAACAGTACTATGTATCTCTTATAAAAACGTACATAATCGTAGAGATGTATATCTTATGTACAAGTAATATGTATCTCTTATAAAACGTACATCTACGAAGATTAATCTAGTACAGTAATATGTTTCTTAAAACGTACTATACGTAGAATATATATTTATGTAACAGTAATTGTATCTCTTATAAACGTACTAATACGTAGAGTATATATCTTATGTAACAGTATTATGTATATCTTATAAAACGTACTAATAGTAGAGATATATATCTTATGTACCAGTAATATGTACTCTTATAAAACGACATATATCGTAGAGTAATATATATCTTATGGTAACTAGTAATATGTATATCTTATAAAGCGTACCTAATACTAGAGATATAAATCTTTTGTAACAGTATTATGTATCCTTATAAAACGTACATAATACGTAGAGATATAAATCTTATGTAACATTAATATGTATCCTTATAAAACGTACATATACGTAGAGATATATATCTTATGTAACAGTAATATGAATATCTTTATAAAAACGTACATAATACGTAAGAGATATATATCTTATGTAACAGTAATATGTATCTCTTATAAAACGTACATAATACGTAGAGATATATATCTTTACCGTACTATTATCTCTTATAAAACTACATAATACGTAAGATATATATCTTATGTAACAGTAATATGTAATCTATAAAACGACATAACGGTAGAGATATATATCTTATGTAACCGTACTATGTATCTTTATAACACGTCATAATACGTAGAGATATATATCTTTATGTAACAGTATTAATGTATCTCTTATAAAACTACATAATACGTAGAGATATATATCTTATGTAACAGTATATGTATATCTTATAAAACGTACAATAATACGTAGGATATATATTGTTATAGCACAGTAATATGTATATCTTATAAAACGTACATAATACGTAGAGTTATATCTTATGTAACAGTAATATGTATCTCTTAAAAACATACATAATACGTAGAGATATATATCTTATGTAACAGTACTATGTATCTCTTATAAAACGTACTAATACGTAGAGATATATATCTTAGTGTATCAGTATAATATGTATATCTTATAAAACGTACATAATACGTAGAGATATAATCTTATGTAACAGTAATAAGTATATCTTATAAAACGTACATAATACGTAGAGATATATGCTTTTGTACAGTAATATGTAATATCTTATCAACGTACAAATCGTAGAGATATATTATCTTATGTAACATTATATATTATCTCTTAAAAACGTACATAATACGTAGAAGATATATATCTTATGTAACAGTAATATGTTATCCTCTATAAAACGTACATAATACAGAGAGATATATATCTTATGTAACAGTATTAATGTAATCTCTATAAAACGTACATAATACGTAAGATATATATCTTATGTAACAGTATTAATGTATCTCTTATAAAACGTACATAATACGTAGAGATATATATCTTAGATTAACCGTACTATGTTATCTCTATAAAAACGTACTATACTAGAAGATATATATCTTATGTAACATTGATATATGTATATCTTATAACAACGTTCTAATACGTAGAGATATATCATCTTATGTACAGTCATTATGTATCCTCTTAGAAAACGTACATAATACTGAGATCGTATATCTTATGTACAGTATCATTACTTTTTATAAACGTACATAACTACGTAGATATATATATCGTTATGTACCGTAATTATGTATCTCTTATAAACAACGTACATATACGTAGAGAATTATATCTATGTAACAGTATATGTATATCTTATAAAACGTACTATCATGAACGTAGAGATGTATATCTTGTACAGTATTATGTATCTCTTATAAAACGTACCCCCTATACGTAGGAGATATATATCTTTAAGTAACAGTAATATTATCTCTTATAAAACGTACAATAATAAAGCGTAGAGATATATATCTTATGTAACCTCTATGTATCTCTCTTATAAACGTACATAATACGTAGAGTTATACATCTTTTACGTACTATGTCTCTCTTATAAACGTACAATAATACGTAGAGATATAATATCTTATGTACAGTAATATGTATATCTTATAAACGACATACCTAAGATCCTATTTTGAAATAATATTCATTATAAAAAGTTAAGCATATACTAGTATGATATTCTTATGTACTTGCTCTTATAACGTCCATAATACGTAGAGATATATATCTTTGTAATCGTACTATGTATATCTTATAAAACGTACTCAATACGGAGAGATGTATATCTTGTAATTGTATCTTAATACCATAGTAAAATCTAGACTTGATCTCTTATAAAACGTTCATAATACGTAGAGATATATATCTTTGTACAGTACTTATATTATCTCCTGTATACAAACTAACATAATACGTAGAGATATAATCTTATGTAACAGTAATAAATCGTTCTCTTAGATAAACGTACAATAATACGTAGATGATATATCTTATGTAACATAATAATGTAATCTGTATAAAACGTACATAATACGTAGAATTATCTTAGTAAACAGTAAATGTATATCTTACTAAACGTCATAACGTAGGATCATATATCTTAATGTACCAGTAATATGTATAGATCTTATATACAAGTACTATACGATATAGGATATATATCTTATGTAACAGTAATGTATATCTTGTAAACAACGTACAATAGTTAGACGATAATATTCTTATTAACTAATCTAGATGTATCTCTTTATAAACGTCTAATACATAGAATATAAATCTTAAATGTCACAGTTATTATGTACTCTTATAAAACGACATATACGTAGAGATCTATCATTTATGTAACAGTAATGTACTCTCTTATAACGACATAATACGTAGAGATATATATCTTATGTACCTCGTACTATGTATCTCTTATAAAACGTACATAATACGTATAGATATATATCTTTCTTAACCGTACTATGTATCTCTTTAACACGTCATAATACGTAGAGATTATAATCTTATTAACAGTATATGTAATCTCTTTAAACGTACATAATTACGTAGAGATATAATCTTATGTACAGTACTATTATCTCTTATAAACGTACATAATACGTAGATGTATACTTATGTAACAGTATTATGTAATCTTTATAAAAACGTACATAATACTAAGATAATACATCTTATGTAACAGTACTATTATCTCTATATTACATAACAGATTATTCGAGTAACAGGTATTATTCATAAACTACATATAGTAGAATATAATCTTATGTTAACAGTATAATGTATCTACTTTATAAACGTACATAATACGTAGAGATATATATCTTTGTAACAGTAATATGTATATCTATAAAACGTACATAATACCTATATGATATATATCGTATGTAACAGTAACTATGTATTCTATAAAACGTACTATACGTAGAGATGAATATGCTCTTAGTCAACAGTACATATGGTCATTCTTAAAAACGTACATAATACGTAGATATGTTATCTTATGAACAGTAATATGTAATATCTTATAAACGTTCATAATAACTTAGAGATGTATATCTTATGTAGACAGTAATATGTATAACTCTTATAAACGTTACATAATACCGTCAGAGATGTATTCTTATGTAACGTTATATGTATCTCTTTAAAACGTACATAATACGTAGCAGATGTATAATCTTATGTCAGACGTGTTTATCTATCTTATAAACGTACATAATACGTAAAGATGCATATATTATGTAACATAATATGTATACTCTTCATAAAACGTACATAATACGTAGAGATATATTCTTATGTTAACAGTATTATGTAATCTCTTAATAAACGTACATAATACGTAGAGTCTATATCTTATGTAACGTATTATGTATACTCTTATAAACGTGACATAATACGTAGGATTATATATCTTATGTAACAGTAATATGTATATTTATAAAACGTACATAAACGTAGAGATAGTATATCTTATGTAACTAATATGTATTCTTTAAAACGTACATAATACGTAGAGATGTATATCTTAATGTAACGTATATAATATCTTATAAAACGTACATAATACGTAGAGAATATATCTTTATTACAGTATTCTATTACCTCTTATAAACTTACATATCGTAGATGTTATATCTTATAGTAACCAGTACTATTATTCTATAAAACGGTTACATAATACGTAGAGATGATATCTTATGTAACGTTTAGATGTAATATCTCTTATAAAACGTACATAATACGTAGAGATTATATCTTATGTACCGAGATATGTACTCATCTTATAAAACGTACATAATACGTAGGAGATATATTCTTTCAATGTAACAGTATAATATCATAAGTACTATCCTAGTTATATTTAGTAACTAGTATCATAAACGTAAAACGTAGAGATGTAATATCTTATGGTAACAGTAAGTGTATATCTTATCAAAACGTACAAATACGTAGAGATTATATCTTATGTACATAATATTAACTCTTATAAAAGTACATAATACGTAGACGATGATATATCTTTATAGTACAAGTAATATGTTATCTCTATAAAACGTACATAATACGTAGAGATATATTTATGAACAGTAACTATGTATCTCTTATAAAACGTACTAATCGTAGAGATATAACTTATTATAACAGTATATTATGAATCTTCTAAAACGTACATATACTTAGAGATATATATCTTATGTAACAGTACTATGTCATCATCTTATAAACGTACATTACGTAAATATATATCTTAGTAACAGTAATATGATATCTTTAAACGTACATAATACGTAGTAATATATATCTTATGTCAGTACTTGTAGACTCTTTATACAACGTACATAATACGTAGAGATATATATCTTATGTAACAGTACATATGTATATCTTATAACACGTACATAATACGTAGTAGATATATAAATCTTATGTAACCGTATATGTACTCTCTATAAACAGTACATAATAACGTAAAGAAGTATATACTTATGTAACAGTATATGTATTCTTATAAAACGTACATAATACGTAAGATCTCAAAAAAAAAAAAAAAAAAATATCTTATGTAACCAGTAATATGTATCATCTTAAAACGTACATAATACGTAGAGATATATAGCTTATGTAACAGTTAATTATGTATCTCTTATAAAACGTACATACATACGTAGAGAGGTATAGTATCGTACGTATTATGTATTCTCTTATAACACGTCCATAATACGTAGAGATATATATCTGTCGTAAGCAGTAATATGTATCTCTTATAAAACGTACTAATACGTAGAGATATATATCTTATGTAACAGTATATGTATATCTTATAAAACGTACATAAACGTTAGAGATATATATCTTATGTACAGTAATATGTATCTCTTATAAACGTACATAATACGTAGAGATATATTCTTATGTAACAGTATATGTATATCAAAACAACTAGTAGAGTATACTTGTAAGTAAATACTTAACGTCATCAGGAATACTATCTTGTACCGTATATGAATCCTTACCGTACTCTACTAGAATGTAAACTAGACGTACATGTATCTCTTATAAAACTACATAATCGTAGAGATTTCTATCTTAATGTAACAGTATTATGTATATCTTATAAACGTACATAATACTGTAGAGATATAATCTTATGTAACAGTATTATTGTAATCTTATAAACGTACATAATACGTAGAGATATATATCTTAGGTAACAGTAATATGTATCTCTTTAAAACGTAATAATACGTAGAGTGTATATCTTATGTAACATAATATGTATACTTATAAAACGTACATAATACGTAGAGATATATCTCTTATTACAGTATTTGTATATCTTATAAAACGTACATAATAGTAGAGATATATCCTTTTAATATCTTATCGTAAACACTACGTTAGATATCTTGTACACGTCTTATAGGATATTTAACGTCATAATACGTAGAGTGTAATCTTATTACAGTAATATGTATATCTTATAAAAACCGTACATAATCGTAGAGATTATATCTTATTAACAGTATATGTTCATCTTATAAAACGTACATAATACGTAGAGATATACTTCTAATGTAACCGACAGTATCTCTATAAAGTACACAGTAATCTAATTACGTAATATGTATATAGAAACGTACATAATACGTAGAGATAGTATATCTTATGTAACCGTATTATGTATCTCTTATACAACGTTACATAATACGTAGAGATATATATCTTATGTAACTAATAATGTATTCTTATAAAACGTACATATACGTAGAGATATATATTCTATGTAACGTATTATGTATATCTGATAAAACGTACATAATACTAGAGATATATATCTTATGTACAGAATATGTAATATCTTATAAAAGTCCATAATACGTAAGATATATATCTTATGTAACAGTAGTATGTATATCTTATAAAACGTACATATACGTAGGAGATATATTACTTATTAACAGTACTTAGTATCTCTATAAAACGTACATAATTCGGTAGAACTAATATTATTATTACAGTATATGTATCAACGTACTATACGTAGTTATCTTATGTAAAGTACATGATATCAACGTACAATACTTAATGAACTTATGTAACATATAATATGATATCTTATAAACGTACTATACGTAAGATATATATTTATGTAACAGTATAATTATATCTTATAAAACGTACATCAAACGTAGAGATGTAAATCTCTTATGTAACAGTAGTGTATATCTTATAAACGTACATAATACGTAGAGATGATATATCTTTATGTAACAGTATTGTATATCTTATAAAACGTACATAATACGTAGAGATATATATCTTAATAACAGTAATATGTTCTTCTTATACAACGTACTAATCTTAGAGATATATATCTTATGTAACAGTATATGTCATATCTTATAAAACTACATATCCTAGAGATAATATCTTCATGTAACAGTATATGTATCTCTTATAAAACGTACTAATACGTAAGTATATATTTATGTAACAGTATATGTATCTGCTTATAAAAAACGTACTAATACGTAGAGATTATATTCTTCAATGTAACCGTACTAATGTATCTCTTATAAAACGTATCAATACGTAGAGATATATATCTTATACTAATATTTAAAAACGTACTCACGAGGATATATTGTATCATTATCTTATAAAACGTCATAATACGTAAGATGTATCTCTTATGTAACAGTATTATGTCATATCTTATAAACGTACATATACGTAAGATGTATATCTTATTGTAACCGTACTCTTATCCTCTTATAAAACGTACATAAATACGTAGAGATTATAATCTTATTAACGTATATGTATCTCTTAAACGTACATAATACAGAAATAGTATATCTTATGTACCAGTAAATATGGTATATCTTTATAAAACGATCATAATAACGTAGAGAATGTAAATCTTATGGTACAGTATATGTTATCTTATAAAACGTACATAATACTAGAGATATATAGCTTTATGTAACCAGTATTATGTATTCTTATAAAACGACATAATACGTAAGAGATATATATCTTATGTAACCGTATATGTAAGTCTTATAAAACGTACAATAATACGTATAGATATATATCTTATGTAACAGTAATATGTATATCTTATAAAACGTACATACTCGTAGAAATATATCTTATGTACAGTATTATGTATATCTTATAAAACTACATATACGTAGAGATATATATCTTATGTAACAGTAATATGTATTCTTATAAAACGTACATAATACGTAGAGTATATATCTTACTGTAACCGTCAATATGTATATACTTATAAAACGTACATAATACGTAGAATATATCTTAGGTAACAGTATATGTTTCTTATAAAACGTACATAATACGTAAGATATATATCTTATGTAACAGTAATATGTATATCTTATAAAACGTACATAATACGTAGAGATATATATCTTATGTAACAGTAATATGTAATCTCTTATAAAACGTACATAATACGTAGAGATATATATCTTATGTAACAGTATTATGTATCTCTATAAAACGTACATAATACGTAGAGATTATATCTTATGTAACGTATATTATTCTCTATAAAACGTACATAATACGTAGAGATTATATCTTATGTAACATATTATGTTATCTTATAAAACGTACATAATACGTAGAGATATATTATCTTATGTACCAGTATATGTATATCTTATAAAAACGTACATAATACGTAGAGATATATTCTTAGGTACAGTAATATGTATCTTATAAAACGTAATATAGGTAGAGATTTATCTATGTAACAGTAATATGTATATCTTATAAAACGTACATAATCGTAGAGATATATCTTATGTAACAGTATTATGTATATCTTATAAAACGTACATAATACGTAGAGATATATATCTTTTGTACAGTAATAGTATCTCATAAAACTACATAATACGTAGAGATTATACTTATGTAACAGTAATATGTATAATCTTATAAACGTACATAATACGTAGAGATTATACTTATGTAACATTAGATTATAATCTTATAAAACGTACATAATACGTAGAGATATATATCTTTGTAACAGTATTATGTTATCTTTATAAAACGTACATAATCGTAGAGATATATATCTTATGTAACACCGTAATATGTATCTTATAAACGTACATAATACGTAGAGTATATATCTATGTAACAGTAATAGTATTCTATAAAACGTACATAATACGTAGAGTATATATCTTATGTAACAGTATATGTAGATCTTATAAAACGTAACATAATACGTAGGAATATATATCTTATGTAACAGTATATGTATATCTTATAAACGTACATAATACGTAGAGATAGTATATCTTATGTAACCGTATTATTTATCTTATAAAACGTACATAATACGTAGAGACGCTATATCTTATGTGTAACCGTACTAGGTATAATATCTTATAAAACGTACATAATAACGTAGAGATTATATATCTTATGTAAACAGTAATGTATATCTTTAAAACGTAATAATACGTAGAGATATATATCTTATGTAACGTATAGTATCTCATTATAAAACGTCATAATCTTAAGATATATATCTTATGTAACAGTATATATGTATCTTCTAAAAAACGTACATAATACGTAGAGTATTTATCTTATGTACAGTATATGGTATATCTTATAAAAACTTACATATACGTCGAGATGTATATGCTTATGTAACAGTATATTTCATCTTATAAAACGTACATAATACGTAGAGATATATATCTTATGTAACAGTAATATGTATATCTTATAAAACGTACATAATACGTAAGAGATATTTATCTTATGTAACAGTAACTATGGTATTCTTATAACACGTACATAATACGTATAGATATATATTTATGTACAGTATTATGTATATCTTATAAAACGTCATTGATACGTAGAGATATATATCTATTACAGTAATATTTATTCTTATAAAACGTACATAATCGTAGAGATATATTCTATGTAACAGTAATATGTATCTTTATAAACGTACATAATACGTAGAGATATATTCGTTATGTAACAGTATTATGTATACTTATAAACGTACATAATACGTAGAGATATATATCTTATGTAAACAGTAATATGTATATCTTATAAACGTACATATACGTAGAATATATCTTATTTAACAGTATATGTATTCTTATAAAACGTACATATATTAGAGATATATATCTTATGTAACAGTAGGATGTATAGCTTTATAAAACGTACATAATACGTAGAGATATTATCTTATGTAACAGTAATTGTATCTCTTATAAAACGTACATAATACGTAGATATATATCTTATGTAACAGTATATGTATATCTTATAAAACGTACATAATACGTAGAGATATATATCTTATGTAACAGTAATATGTATCTCTTATAAAAGTTACATAATACGTTAGAGATATAATATCTTATGTAACATAATATGTCTATCTTATAAAAGTACATAATCGTAGAGATATATATCTTATGTAACAGTAATATGTATCTCTTATACAAAACTACATAATACGTAGAGATATATATCTTATGTAACAGTAACTATGTACTACTTATAAAACGTACTAATACGTAGAGATATATATCTTATGTAACCGTATATGTTTTTATAAAACGTTACATAATACGTAGAGATGTATATCTTATGTAACAGTATATGTAATCTCTTATAAACGTACATAATACGTAGAGATTATATCTTAACTAGTAACAGTAATATGTATATCTTATAAACGTACATAATACGTAGAGATGATATCTTATGTACAGTAATTGTAATATCTTATAAAACGTACATAATACGTAGAGAATATATTTTTATTAACAGTAATATGTTCTCTTATAAAACGTACATAATGACGTAGAGTATATTCTTATGTAACATAATAGTATATCTTATAAACGGAATAATCGTGAGATATATATCTTATGTAACATATATGTTCGCTTATAAAACGTACATAATAACTTAGAGATATATATCTTATGTAACAGTATATGTATTTCTTATAAAACGTACATATACGTAGAGAATATTCTTATGTAATCAGTAATTATGTATAATCTTATAAAACGTACATAATACGTAGAGATAATATCTTATGTAAACAGTAATATGTATATCTTATAAAAACGTCATAATACGTAGAGATATATATCTTATGTAACATTAATATGTAATATCTTATAAAACGTACATAATACGTAGAGATATATATCTATGTAACCGTACTAAATGTATATCTTATAAAACGTACATAATACGTAGAGATATATATCTTATGTAACAGTACTATGTATCTCTTATAAAACGTACATAATACGTAGAGATATATATCTTATGTAACCGTACTATGTATCTCTTATAAAACGTACATAATACGTAGAGATGGATATCTTATGTAACAGTAATATGTATATCTTATAAAACGTACATAATACGTAGAGATATATATCTTATGTAACAGTAATATTACCATCTGAGTGTTCCTGCTGCACCATGTGACCTCCTCCTGGAATCAATTTAATTTCAATTTTATTTATATCAAATAGAAAATACAGACCGTGCCTTAAACAGGGAATCCACAGACTGGGTCAGAATGGGTCAGACTGGGTCAGAATGGGTCAGACTGGGTCAGAAATGGGTCAGACTGGGTCAGACTGGTGTACCAGGCACGGTCAGTATTGAAGTTATGAAGTATGGTTGATACCAGGTGGAGGTCAGATGCTGGTGCAGTAACACTTTGAAGGGTGAGACGTTGGCAATCTTTCCACTTGGATTGGACTAGGGTGAATCTAATTAGAGGCAGTATGCCCCACTTGGTCCTGCACCTTACATTGCCCCACTTGGTCCTGCACATTAAGGTACCCATGGGTCAAATAAAATTCAATTGAATAAGCCAAAACTAGATCTGTGTATATCTGTCTGTCTGTCTGTCTGTCTGTCTGTCTGTCTGTCTGTCTGTCTGTCTGTCTGTCGTCTCAAAAAGAGCTTTATTGGCAGGATAAATATACATGTACAATAATATTAATACACATTAGTATAGGGGATAAAGAGGGTTTCGCATTAGGGGGTAATGGGTATCAATGGATAAGTAATATATGGACAGTATTATAAGGGATATATTGGGGTTCGGTCCTAGGATATAACGGTAGGAGAGGGATAAAGGGATAACTGGGTAAGTAGTCTATGGACATTAATATGGGAATATAAAGGGGTTCGGTCCTAGGATATAACGGTAGGGGAGGGATAAAGGGATAACTGGGTAAGTAGTCTATGGACATTGAGTTCATTCATGCCCCTCTCAGTCTGTGACATGCCCTTACATAGTGTTCCCCAGTTGTTACTGTGGCTTCCTCCTCTCCCAGCAGTATATAGAGTTTTCTTTCTCTATCTATGTTGATGTCTGGGATAAAGTCCGGCAGCATCTTGAGATGATCTCCTCTTTCTATATGTTCCTCGGTCTCACTATCTTCATATTACAAACACACCTGTTCTTTTTCTCTACAGCCCCCCCTAAGCTCACAGTAACTAATAAAGTTATTGTTAATGGTAAGGAGAGTGTATTGAGTAGTTCAATCAGTGGGTTCTACCCGGTGGACATTGATATTACATGGATTAAAGATGGAGAGATCCTGGATGAAGTCACAACCCTCCAACTCCAGAGAAATGTAGATGGTACCTACACAGTGAACAGCACAGTGACCATAACACCAACCCAGGAGGACAAGAATCGGATCTTCTCCTGCAGGGTCCAACATGAGTCTCTGAGTGACCATCTACAGGAAGATTTCTACCTAGTCTATGGAGGTAAGGAGGATTGTAATATAGATAAAGTTTAATATTCCCATCAGACTTTCTGTCCATGTATTTGGTTGAAATCAGAATGAAATCAAATAAATTAAACGTCATTTTCTTTTCCGTTCTTCCAACATCAAACAAACCTTGACCCAATATAAAGTCTTCCTAGACAACCAATAATAAAATGTGTTCAGAACCCTAATACTGCGCTCCATTACTGGGAGGCTTCTTGGTCTTCAATATTCAGTAAAACCATATCACAAGGTTTACCTGCCGTATAAATGACCATAAACTATAATTCTGGACACAATCTGGTTTGTGTACGTCCATCTCTAATATTCGTTAGCAATCTACTTTTCTAATCAATATTGAGGATCATGTATGTGATGTCTATGGATTATAATGAGATGACCCCTGGTTTCCTTCTCTTATTATTCCAGTTCCTCCCTCTGTCAACATCTTGTACAAACCATTTAAACTGAATACCGAGCAGACGCTGATTTGCCACGTTTGGGGTTTTTACCCAGAATCCATTGCTGTAAATTGGTTTCTAAATGGAAGTTTAGTAGAAGCCACTGAATTCCAGAGAATGAACAGCTCTGAAGTAAAGTCAATCCTACAATTTCTACCCGAAGCTAAATTCAGAGGAGCAGAGATCTCCTGTAAGGTGGAACATAAGACACTATCAGGTCCCCTGGTAGACAGACTGCTCGTGGACCTCTCAGGTAAGATGGAGACATCCCAGGTAAGATGTAAAGATTCGTGGTAAAATGGGGACATCCCAGGTGAGATAGGGAGATCCCAGGTATGATGTAAAGATCCCAGTTGAGATAGGGAGATCCCAGGTACAATGTAAAGATCCCAGTTGAGATAGGGAGATCCCATGTACAATGTAAAGATCGCGGGTGAGATAGGGAAATCCCAGTTATGATGTAAAGATCCTGGGTGAGATAGGGAGTTTCCAGATACGATCTAAAGATTCCAGGTAAGATAGGGGGATCCCAGGTACAATATAAAGATCGCAGGTGAGATAGGGAGATCCCAGGTATGATGGAAAGATCCCATGTGAGAAAGGGAGATCCCAGGTATGATGTAAAAATCTCAGGTGAAATAGGGAGATCCCAGGTATGATGTAAAGATCCCAGGTGAGATAGGGAGATCCCAGGTACAATGTAAAGATCCCAGATGAGATAGGGAGATCCCAGGTACAATGTAAAGATCTCAGGTGAGCTAGGGAGATCCCAGGTAAGATATAAAGATCCCAAGTAA
>JAACNH010001759.1:0-58338 GCA_019447015.1 Hymenochirus boettgeri | reverse complement strand
CTTTAAAACCCCTACATTATTAGACAGGAGTTTGACAGTGACCATTAACCCCTACATTATTAGACAGGCGTTTGACAGTGAACATTAACCCCTACATTTTAATAGGAGTTTGACAATGGCCATAACCTTACTATTAGACAGGAGTTTGACAGTGACCATTAACCCCTACATTATTAGATAGGGTTTGACAGTGACCATTAACCCCTACATTATTAGACAGGAGTTTGACAGTGGCCATTAACCCTACATTATTAGACAGGAGTTTGAGATCCAAAACAGTGACTTTAACCCCTACATTATTAGACAGGAGTTTGAGATCCAAAACGGTGACCGTTAACCCCTACTTATTAGACAGGAGTTTCAGTGACATAACCCCTACATTATTAGACAGGAGTTTGAGATCCAAAACAGTGACCTTTAACCCCTACATTATTAGACAGGAGTTTGAGATCCAAAACAGTGACCATTAACCCCTACATTATTAGACAGGAGTTTGACAGTGACCATTAACCCCTACATTATTAGACAGGAGTTTGACAGTGACCATTAACCCTACATTATTAGACAGGAATTTGACAGTGACCATTAACTCCTACATATTAGACAGGAGTTTGACAGGGACCATTAACCCCTACATTATTAGATAGGAGTTTGACAGTTACCATTAACCCCTACATTATTTGACAAGAGTTTGACAGTGACCATTAACCCTACATTATTAGACCAGAGTTTGACTGACCATTAACCCCTACATTATTAGACAGGAGTTTGACGGTGGCCATTAACCCCTACCATTAGACAGGAGTTTGACGGTGACCATAACCCCTACATTATTAGACAGGAGTTTGACAGTGGCCTTAACCTTACATTATTAGACAGGAGTTTGACAGTGGCCATTAACCTTACATTATTAGACAGGATGTTGACAGTGACCAGTAACCCCTACATTATAGACAGGAGTTTGAGATCCAAAACAGTGACCATTAACCCCTACATTTATATACAGAAGTTGACAGTGACCTTTAACCCATACATTATTAGACAGGAGTTTGACAGTTACCATTAACCCTACATTGTTAGACAGGAATTTGACAGTGACCATTAACCCCTACATTATTAGACAGAGTTTGACAGTGACCATTAACCCCTACATTATTAGATAGGAGTTTGACAGTTACCATTACCCCTACTTATTTGACAAGAGTTTGACAGTGACCATTAACCCTACATTATTAACAGAGTTTGACTGACCATTAACCCCTACATTATTAGACAGGAGTTTGACGGTGGCCATTAACCCCTACATCATTAGACAGGAGTTTGACAGTGACCATTAACCCCTACATTATTAGACAGGAGTTTGACAGTGGCCATTAACCTTACATTATTAGACAGGAGTTTGACAGTGACCATTAACCCCTACATTATTAGATAGGATTTGACAGTGACCATTGACCCACTATATTATAAGACGGAGGTTTTGACAGTGACCATTGACCCCTACATATTAAGACAGGAGTTTGACAGTGGCCATTAACCCCTACATCATTAGACAGGAGTTTGACAGTGACCATTAACCCCTACATTATTAGACAGGAGTTTGACAGTGACCATTAACCCCTACATTATTTAGGAGTTTGACAGTGACCATTGACCCCTATATTATAAGACAGGAGTTTGACAGTGACCATTAACCCCTACATTATTAGACAGGAGTTTGACAGTGACCATTAACCCTACATTATTAGACAGGATTTGACAGTGACCATTAACTCCTACATTATTAGACAGGAGTTTGACAGGGACCATTAACCCCTACATTATTAGATAGGAGTTTGACAGTTACCATAACCCTACATTATTTGACAAGTTTGACAGTGACCATTAACCCTACATTATTAGACCAGAGTTTGACTGACCATTAACCCTCTACATGATTAGACAGGAGTTTGACGGTGGCCATTAACCCCTACATCATTAGACAGGAGTTTGACGGTGACCATTAACCCCTACATTATTAGACAGGAGTTTGACAGTGGCCTTAACCTTATTATTAGACAGGAGTTTGACAGTGGCCATTAACCTTACATTATTAGACAGGAGTTTGACAGTGACCAGTAACCCCACATTATTAGACAGGAGTTTGAGATCCAAAACAGTGACCATTAACCCCTACATTATTATACAGAAGTTTGACAGTGACCTTTACCCATACATTATTAGACAGGAGTTTGACAGTTACCATTAACCCTACATTGTTAGACAGGAATTTGACAGTGACCATTAACCCCTACATTATTAGACAGGAGTTTGACAGTGACCATTAACCCCTACATTATTAGATAGGAGTTGACAGTTACCATTAACCCCACATTATTTGACAAGAGTTTGACAGTGACCATTAACCCTACATTATTAGACAAGAGTTTGACTGACCATTAACCCCTACATTATTGACAGGAGTTTGACGGTGCCATTAACCCCACATCATTAGACAGGAGTTTGACAGTGACCATTAACCCTACATTATTACAGAGTTTGACAGTGGCCATTACCTTACATTATTAGACAGGAGTTTGACAGTGACCATTAACCCCTACATTTAGATAGGAGTTTGACAGTGACCATTGACCACTATATTTAAGACAGGAGTTTGACAGTGACCATTGACCCCTACATTATAGACAGGAGTTTGACAGTGGCCATTACCCCTACATCATTAGACAGGAGTTTGACAGTACCATTAACCCCTCATTATTAGACAGGAGTTTGACAGTGACCATTAACCCCTACATTATTAGATAGAGTTTGACAGTGACCATTGACCCCTATATTATAAGACAGGAGTTTGACAGTGACCATTGACCCCTACATTAGTGACAGGAGTTTGACAGTGGCCATTAACCCCTACATTAGACAGGAGTTTGACAGTGACCATTACCCCTACATTTAGACAGGAGTTGACAGTGACCATTAACCCCTACATTATTAGTAGGAGTTTGACAGTGACCATTGACCCCTATATATAAGACAGGAGTTTGACAGTGACCATTGACCCCATACATTATAACAGGATTTGACAGTGGCCATTAACCCCTACATTATCAGACAGGAGTTTGACATCCATAACAAGGACTCAAGCAGAGTTGAATGTAAAGCATGTGACCTCTCTCTGCTACAGACAGCCGCTACACTTTCTCTCTGACTTTCTGGTAACAAACTCTGGTGATCTCTCTGTGCTTAGTGCCCAGAGAGGGCTCCGAGTGCCACATCTGGCACCCATGTCATAGGTTCGCCACCACCCGCCCTAGCCGGATTGCGGCTACCAAAAATAATATCCCCTAATAAAATAATATCCCCTTTATACTTGTTACAGTCGGTGAGTGAATCCCAGCTACATCCCATCTCTGTCACTCTGTGGTAATCTATACTTTAGAGGCGGATGGGTGCACAATTCAGTTAAACACCTTGTGGAACGCTGTAATCCAAAGACCTTTCTCTGCTGGTTACCAATAAACGTTTTTCATAAATAATTTACCTTAGTGGTTGTTCCAGCTATATGGGCACTGCTTTTTAGGGGGCTCTGCCTCTTGTTCTCCCTTAACCCATTGTTTCAATAGGACCCTCTGTGGTAATGGCACCCCCCCCCCCCTTCTCTGCTTTTCCTGCAGATATTGCCAATGCTATTGCCATCCTTACTTTGATCCTCTTTCTGCAATTAGTCCTTCTCTGCATCCAGTCCGTACACATCTGTTTCTGTCACTCTCCATATATCTTTGTAACTAATTCCTCCACTGGGTTCCCCCCCTGCAGCTCCCGCCTCTCTCAGTGTCAATCTCCTTCGCCTGCTTCTGTCACACTGGCCACGTGTAAGCGGGACCCAAACCTTAGAGGCGGGGTCGATTTGCCAGACCGAGGGCACGGATTGGTCCGTATGGTAGCTGTGAGCCGAGCCCGCTGTCAGTGTAGCGGGCGTAACCAGGCTATTCACATGGACACCCATACGGCAGATTGAGAGAGAGATGATGCAGAGCGGAGCTGGTATTTGACTGGGCAGATAGTTCGGGGGACTCCGGGGTCACAGCCGGGCTACCATGTATTATGTGATCGCCGCCATGAAAGGTGAGTTCTGTGAGAAGAAGCCAAACGGGAAAAGCACATTTAGAGTTATTGGGAGCCCCAGGCTGGTTTGAGGGGCTCCCAGTCTGGTGTGAGGGGTTCCTAGTTGTTGAAGAAATAGGGAAAGTTTCTTCTTTCCGAGTTTCCCCCTCCATATAAATTTATATGGTCCCTATTAATGTTATATGGTCTTATTACATTGGAGGGGCTTCTAAGGAAAGCTTCTCATTCCTGGCTACCATATACTTCATTCGGTAGCCACATCACAGGAACTTCTTGACAGATTTCTATAAACCCCCAGTGTAGATACACGGTAATAGCTGGTGTCACCCTCTGATAAAGGTCAGTGACTGCTTTGTACTTGGTTTGGTTGTGTTTTCCATTTCTGAGAAAGAAACTATTTAAAGTCTTAAGTTGTCACCATTTTTACTGACTCATACTAGGGGACTTGTATTGTCTACAGGTATCTCCTAATGTGTCACTCAAACAAAAAGGACAATGTGTTCTACTGGTACTGAGCATGCTGGGGATTTCTGTGTCTGCATGGTGCCCTATTTAATTACCTATAGCAGTGATTTCCAACCTGCAGCACTCAAGATGAAAACTAAAAAGTTGTCTTTTCAAACATTTGGGGTGCCACAAGTTGGACATCACTGCTATAGAGGCAATAGAGGTGAATACTGATCATGCTATGCAAGATTTGTGTATTTTCAGTCATCTACTGCTTAGCCTATTGTGCTCTGTGTTACTTTTATTACTTCCCAATTAGTAGACTGGTGATGTGTTTTGTAAACAGTTTTGCGGATCCTAGTTAAATAGTCGCAAAACTGATCTTTTACTTTCCACGCATCACTAAAATGTTTCTACTAGTGATTTATACAAGGTATACATTAAAACCGAACTTTTTTAAAATCAAATGTTGAAAGACTGCTGAGTATGTACATTAGAAGCATAATGCAGACTGCAATGATTCTTAGAGTGGCCAAACAGCATGCCATTTTTTAAAAAGGGTATTGTTTCAGTTTTAAAAGAAAGTTGGCAACACTAACTTTCCTAGTTTAATTTTTTCCAAGCCACTTATTTGTCTTTTTATAACATAACCTCTTCTGAATAGCTTGCTTCTGGTTTTAAAGCTTTATGAACTTGTAACAATTGTTCCCAAAAATGTGATGACCTATTAGAAGTCAAGTTTTTGCAAATAGTGGATGTGTTGTACAGTAAAATATAAAATGTTATGTTTTCTATACTTTACATTGATCTTACAACATGCATTGGACGGAGATCTGCTATTAGCCTGGGTGCTTTATGGATGTACATGGATTTAGTAGTGACTTGCATTAGGTTTAACAGACCTGCTAATTATATATTTCATAATAGTTAATCAAGCTACTTTTATATGTACCTTACTTTTTATTGCTTAAATTAATCTATTATTTGCTGTAATGAATGCCTTATAGAAATAGTTTTTTCTTCGAAATATGCTAAATTGCTTTGAAAAATATGTGCGACAAAGGTTCACGGGTTTGCGTTGATGTCTGTACCTATTTTTTTAGCAGCACCATAAAAAATCCTATCAATAAAGAGTCATTCTTTTTTAATTATTTTAGGGTCTATACATGATTTGCTTTTATTTGATTTACTTTACTTTATTTGAAAATTTCAACAAAAAAAAAGAATCTATTTTTTCCAAAAGTATTTCAGCTAAAAGCAACAGTTACTAAATAATTGTGCGGGCCAGGGTGTATCCAGATAGTAAGATTTAATAAACCTAAGATATTTGGCAAGCCGATAAATTCCAAAGCCATTAAACTTTTTTGCTTTACTATAGTACTTGAGTAAGAACCATGATAAAAATAGATGTTCTGAAGTAGATGTTTTACCATGTTGTAGAGTGTCTAAAATAAGATGTATAATGCTTCTATACGTTAAGTGTGGGGGTTTGAGTAATTCTTATGTCAGAAACCTGCTTGGAAATAGTAGATACAGTATAGTTAGACAAATATACTAATATTGCCACTCAGATTAATGAAAATGCATATCAAGTTCACATTTGTGAGCATTAGAGAAAAGAGAATATAATTAGGGAAAGAACTTGTGGATATGTGTGTATGTATGTGTATATATATATAATATATATTGGCACATGCTGCACATGCTGCACTGATTGTTGCACTTTACGATGCACATATATTGAATAAAAGTTGAAAAGGACCTTGAGTGCACTTGTATTTCTACTATTATATATATTATATATATATATTATAATAATTATATATATATATATACACACACACACAATGGTTTGGTAAGAATGGGCACTCACTTTTCCACTTTTTAAATGGCCCAAGTGCTACCTCAATAAGAGTCTTCAATCACATGAAGAAAGGTGCACTCAAGGAACTTTTTCAAAGGCTTTAATATAACATGTGCAAAGTAACAGCAACGTTTCGGTCCGTGTCTTGAAAAAGGTCCAAGACATGGACCGAATATATAGAATATATATATATATATATATATAATATCTCCCTGTTGTGCTTGATAAAGGGACCAAGATCCCGAAACGTTGCTCGTTTAGCCCTTTCTTGAATAAAGTCTACTTGATATTAAAAGAGTGCGGCTGGTTAACAGTTATTATATAGTCTTTATCTTAGTATACTTCATCAGATACTATTCACGGTGGAGGTGGAGAAAGTGTCAATATTACATTCAGAAATGAAAGTAAATATGTACAAGTCCCCTAATAAAAGCACTAGCCAGGTTTGGGTAACAAAACAATCAAACTTTTTTTTAAAAAAAAGAAAAGTAACTTATAGACTATACTCCCACGTATATGTTCAGAAGTGGGTGTTAAATAGAAATACAACTATATTAAGCAATAATCACACAAGTTGTGTTTAAGCTGCTTACTAATGTTTAATAAACAAAGCACTAGTGTAATGCAAGCTTTTTGCTTGTTCAGTATGGTTTTATAGATCCAGACAGGTATCTGTGTTTTCTTTTAATTATAGTATATTTCTAATTGAGTGTAGACTAGACTTCATGTGTTGACAAGTTAGATTTTATACAAAATTGTTTTTAGATATATTTGTCAGTGGATTTGCTGGTGGTGGTTTAAAAATATTAGGAGGGCTGGGATTTTAGTCATAGAGCTCTAATGTAAATGGCAAAATCATATCGAGTTTATTTTATATTGAAAATGGGTTAACAAGTTAGTTTTTAAAGTGACCTTTGAAAATGGCCCTTTTAACTTTCCTAAAGGAAATGGCTCAGGTCTTTATACCATCAATCTTTAACCTTTATCTCCACACCTGCTGCTGAACTTAAAAAACCACATCCAAAGGTTATTGAAGAATGCTAGGAGTATAGATCAGTTGCATGAGCAGAATTTCTTGCACTGCCGGAACTAACCTGTGCAATGGTTAAAAAGCACAGAATATGTCACTATGGTATGTGGTGTTCAAACAAGTTCTTTGAAACTTCTAGGATATAAGATTATAGATCTTTGCAAGAACATTCCTGGGCAAATGCTCTCCGAGTTCACTTTTTCAAAACCCTTGTTATTTTGAAGATATACTCACTGATTCACACACTGCTGTTATACAACACTCTGTCCAGAGGTATACATTGAAATGGTGATAGCTTTTTCAAGTGGTCTTCTTTTCTAAGGCTACAAAACATTTTTGTTAAATTTGCACTAAATAGTACACCACAGAAGAAATTTATATGTTGGTGTTGTTTTTTTTTTCAAGTTAGTAAAGGAACTAAAAGGAAAAATATATGGGGATCTTTCATGGGGTACGTGTTTAATATTTATACTTGTAAATAAAGATTACTACACTGTTCATAGCATTAATTCCACACAGCAAGGCATGTATGTATTCCTTTTTTGTGGGAGGGAGGTCTATTTCTATTCAAAATTCTTGTGAATCTGATTATAATCTGATTAAGTACTGATTAGATGGGTAACCCCTGTCCACTCAGGTGAACAGAACTGTCAATTTCTAGCAAAGTAAATGCTACTTTTCTGATTTTGCCATGAAATTCCTGATTTTTAAAATTAATATTAGATTCCACTGCAAATGTATTGCGGTTTTATTGCACACTTATTGAAGGGACTTCAAGAGGATAGACTGCTATGGAAAGAGCAAAGATGCATGCATCACCCTCAGATTTTAGCACATAGTGTGAATTTCCTAGGTATTACAGCATATGTGGGATGAGCTTACACAATTATCTAAATCTGATATGCAAGACTTCCACTACCTGGATGCAAACTGGTATACCGGTAAATTGACATTTATCATGTTCTTGTTTTAAAAGGCTTCAAGACAAACAAACAGTAAGGAAAATTTAAACCTAATATACATAACTTTTACAGTTCTTGTCCTAGTCCTACATTGTTTTATATTGAAAGTTTATATGACAAGAATGTATTCAGTGGTCTGTTTTAAGAGATGTGGAACAGACACATTTATAAATATAGAGTAACTGTTTCAGCCTCATGCTCTGTAAGTTTGAAGATGTAAAAAGGTTGTGCAACAAATTTGTGTTGAACATATCATATATCAATTCAATTCTGTTTCATTTAAAACACTGGGAAAGGGCTCCTAATAATGTTCACTTTGAATATCTATAAATGTGAAGTTAGTGGACCAAATGCTATAGGACAATCATTTTTACATACTGTACCTGTTTTTGTAATATTTCAGGTTTAAAGCATTTAATAGCCTGGGACTTCCTTCTTTTCGTTTGTTTTTTGTTTGCAAAAACTTGAGAACACATTGATTTTTACTTTGTCTAAATGTGATATTTATTTTGCTTTTGCTCTTTTGCAGAACATATTTATTTCATATTCATATTATTTTGTTAGTATGTACTAAACTTTTTTTTGCTTGTGTTTTAGCAAAAGTAGCATTGAAAGGATATATGCAATGGTGCTTTTTAAAGTGTTTAGGTTGTAGGTGTTTAGAAGGTGGAAAAAATAAGGTTACTTTTAAAGTATTTTTTAATGGGAAATGTAAGTTTTTTTTTATAAAAACCTAAAAACTTCAATATTCAGGGTAAATTTTGCTTTTGACTTAGAAGAACCCAAGAAATTAATCAATAAAATTTAACTGATTTTTTTTGTTGAAATTCCTACGATATATATAAAGCATTATGTTATTGCTAGTCAATTTGACTTTGCCTAACAAAGTGTGGATAACTGGAAATAATGTACCCGGTATGTCAAAATTGAAGGATATCCGAATTCACCAGCGAGTTCTATGACCTGGCTTTTATTTTCTTGCAACAACTTATTGACTTATAATATATTTTTATTTTTTATATGGATTACCCTAGAAAAAGAAAGAGGACTCTTTATTTAGATGATGCTGATTTTTATCAATTCAAAAGGGACAGGCAGATCCTCATTTTAAAGCATTTTTTAGCTTAAGAACTCATAGGTTCTTTAGGAAAACACTGTAAGTAGATTAATTGATGGAGGTCATGAAGTATTTTTTTTGTTTTGTTTTGTAGGAACTAATTTCAGGAATTTCCTCATACTTTCTGCATACAGCATATATACCATTCCCGTGATGATTTCATGGTTAAACCAGTTTCTGTGGAATTGCTCATTCATCATTGGAATAGCAATTTAACCTTGTCTCCACCCTTGGATATTCTCTGCCACACAGATAAAACACATTGTTCTACCTTACAAAACACAAAAGTGTATTCTACAAATGAGCTCATCTGTGATTTTGTTTAATTCAATTTGCCATTTTTTGATTGAAAAATGTGTGCTTTTTTGCCTTCTGCTGGATGTTAATGTCAGAAAACATCTACTCTATTTTTCTGTTGTACAATGCATCCTAACATACACAAGGGCTGTACAAATCAAGCGAAATACGTGGAGGTAAGCATTTTGTATTTCTACATACTGTATGTTTAATGTGCAGTAAGTTTATTTCAATACTTTTTTGGGACTTTTCTCAAAATGATTAAAATTTAAAAAGGTACTCAAAAAGGATGTAGGCTGTAGAATGAGTGCACATAACATTATGTATAATAGCTATTACGTGTCTGAGAACTACCAATACAGAGAGTAAGTGAAAGTAGAAACATAATAATGATGTACATCTGTGGTATTCAGTTAGATCAATTGGACTTGATGGTTGGTCTTCAACTAAACTTCAATCCTGTTGACCTAACTGAATACCACAGTTATACCAAGAACTGGATGAGTAAGAATCTTAACAAGCAAAAATTGCGTACAACAACTAAATGGCAAACTATGCAATGTAATTTTAAGCCGCCGTTTTATTGCATTTAAAGTCCCACTAATTCAGTGGAGCAAAATATTTTCTTTACTCATACAGTGATTAAGGATTCCAATTTAGTTTAGCAAGTTTAAAAAATTAAATAACCTTTAAGCAATTCCCCCCAAAATAAGAGCCCAATATACCATTTTTAATTAATTGTAAAAATGTTAATTTATGCCATAAAAAGTCATTATTGAGGCTAACTCTATTTCTATTATCACATGTTACTGGTAATATCAATTTTATACATTTCTATTGAGCAAGTGCTAAATGACGATTTGGACAATTGGAAGGTGATACCAGCAGCAGAGGATTCTGGGAACATGAGAACAACAACCACATATATATTTTTAAACAGGTTGTTTTTACAATTAAAAATATTGTTTTCCAAGGGGATCGCCAGAATTTAAATTATGGTTAATCTAGTTTAATATTTATTAAGAAGGTATGGATATTCATTATACAGTACACAATTATAATGTGATATGTTGCATATCATTCACTGTGTAGCAGTCTGTAAGTATTATTCCATTATGTATACCCATTTTAAATGATAATTACAAATTAAAAAGAATTATACATTTAAAAGCGGATTCCCGAAAAAGCTTGCCTGTATCATTGTTTGATAGAAATTTATTTTTCAGTTATTTCAGGTATCACTTAGAATAGGGATTTAAATGCAGTAAGGAGACAGGTAAGTTTTTATTAAGTTTTTTTCTATTAAAAAAAAATAATTACAAAAAAAATAGCTAGTCTGAGAACAAACACAGACACATGGCATATGAAAGAACACATGCCTCCTGTGAAAATTTTTTTAAACTTTCCTTATATATTCTTTCCACCCCCCAAATCACATCATAGTTATTTTACTACCTCCTGGCAGCCCCTGAAGCTCCATTTACTTACCTTTTTCTTCCAGAGAACGCCAGCATCTACTTTTAAAGGGTATGTCCACCCTTAATTAGAACTTTTGCCATATAATAGAATACTGCCCCCCAACCGCTTTAAAAAATAATTTCAGAAAGTGCCCGAGGTTTACTTACCTTCCCTCTCTCCTCCGACACCCGCCGCCGGCCTTCTGCTTGCGAGACACTGCAAGCAGGGGGCGGGACCGGCAGCTGCGTCCGTGATTGGCTGAGAGGCAGCCAATCAAGGACGCGTGTAAAGGTCACTGTTTTGGATCTCAAACTCCTGTCTAATAATGTAGGGTTAATGGCCACTGTCAAACTCCTATCTTATAATATAGGGGTCAATGGTCACTGTCAAACTCCTGTCTAATAATGTTGGGTTAATGGTCACAGTTTTGGATCTCAAACTCCTGTCTAATAATGTAGGGTTAATGGCCACTGTCAAATTCCTGTCTAATAATGTAGGGGTTAATGGTCACTGTTTTGGATCTCAAACTCCTAATAATGTAGGGGTTAAAGGTCACTGTTTTGGATCTCAAACTCCTGTCTAATAATGTAGTGGTTAAAGGTCACTGTTTTGGATCTCAAACTCCTGTCTAATAATGTATATGCCAAATAATTGCATATTTTATACAGATTTTCCTAGAAAACGGCTGCCAGTATTGCCCCTATTGCTACTTCCAGGAACATAGCATTAGAGCAGAGACCCGAGGAACAAAGTATATAAGGGCATTCAGGGACTTTTTTATACACAACAGCAAAATGTTTTTGGGGGCGGTAATACCCTTTAAATATTTGAGGGAATATTGTTATTGTTAAATAAAAGCCTTCAGTCACCATACAGATCACATTACAATTGTAGAAGCTGTATTTTATATGGCGATGGAAAAGAGAGACAGAAATTTTACAGTGTACAACAGTGTGCTTGCAACACTTTCCCCACTTCACATACAAAAAGTATCTTTAGTGCGCACACAAACTCTGCAGATGTGCACATACAAAATATGCTGAAATATATCACTGCGTTATATAGCCCAATATATTGGCATTGATACGAAAGCCTTCTTACAGTGAGAAATGTAGCATTAGTATCTTACTTGCATGGGTGTTCTAGGAGAAACGATTTAAATTTAGGTTTAGTTAACTTTTTTAATTATCTCTTGATCACATTCCTCTTGAGTGACATCACCTGAACACTTTCTTCCCTCCCTGTTTACTGGGCATAAGCAATGAATGAATACTAATGCGGGAAAATAGCAGTCCTGCTAAGACAATGCCTTCCAATTGATGTCTACCTTCCAGCTTCTAAATGGCTGCAGGAATATCCATAGAAGGAGAAAGGTAAAATAAAAGAAGCATGGTTCAATTTGAGAATTACTTCTACAATTTTAAAAGATGCGAACAAACACAGATTCAGTTTTTTCACCTGTATTTTTATCTTTTTAAAAACTGGTACATACTGGCAACTTCAGTGTAATATTGGCTTAACTGCAGTCAGACCAACCTTCCATCATATGAGATTGGTAACATCTGCAGTTTGAAGCAATACATTTAAATCCCCACCTTGGACCGATTTCCTCTCTCCTTAAATAGGGCCAATGGCACATTAAATGGAGTAGATTTTTTCTTTAAAGCAGAACGTAACTTATTTTTTTAAATGCTAATATGAAATCTTTTCTCCCTAAAACACCTATACATTGTAAGATTCTTCTCTAGTAAGTTGCATTCAGTACATGGAAGTAATAGATTCTGTAAAAATAAGTACACCTCACAGCCCATGAAGTCATCAAAGAGCCATCCCCCCTGACCCCAGTATTCAGTGTATCTATGCACAGAGTATTTTCTATACAGATTTTTCCACACAATGTGGAGTCCCTGATAAGACATTGAAAGCTGCTTTTTACCCTGCAGTTTATTAACCATCGGGTAGTTGCTGGAAAATAAACTGAAGGGTAAAACAGCTTTCAAAGTCTTATCACTTTCATTTTTGTAAAATTCTGTTCCTAGCAAAAGATAAAGCTTGTAAATATGCATGGATTATCTTTTATTCAGTTGTGGCGCACCTAGTAAGGCACGGGTTGTAGAAATACAACTTCAAAGGTCACAAGATCGAATCCCCAGACATACCCACTTTTTTGTTTCAATTATGTTCATAGTAAAAGATAAAGTTACTATAGGTACTAGTATCCTACATAGGTCTCTGTTAGGCTAGAGCCCTGCTTTTAGCAAGACAAAATAAATGTACAAGTTGCAGTTTCAATTCCCCAGACTTACATTTATTTTTTTTGAAATGTTAGTATTCTGTTTCTTACATCCACGGTAGCTAAGGATACACTGCAAAGATGACTTCTTTTTGTATGAAAGTAGTTTTATCATTGTTAAGAAGCATTTGGAAAAAAAACTGAAATCCCTGCTATGTGTCAGGGAGAGGGAGGATCTTTTGCTGATGACTTCAGCTTCTAACAAGCAAGGCTGACACTTCATTTTGATCTTTTGAGCACTACAGAGCTGTGTCAGTATCAGACACTTAGCTGGGATATACCCAGCTAAGGTGGATTATGTTTTCTGGGACTATAGTCTCCAGAAACTCCTTTAATGTTAAATGTGCGCATTCAATAATAATGTACATTAATTATTTTACTAAGAAATTGCCATCTTAGGGTTATAAGAAAGTTATTTCCAACAGCATGTTGTTCTACTTTCTACATAATACAAAGTACACAGTATAGCAACCTTTTCAGACATTGCCAGGAATACCCATAAATGCAAACAAACACCTAGAAGAGAAGAGTATACTGCTATTTAAAGATCACAAACCAAGATTTGCTGATTAAGTTTCATTGCCACAATATTCATGTTAAGTCAAGCAGATTGCTTCCTGTATTAGCATCACTGACTGAAAAAGGATACGACAGCACTTAATAAGCAATACCATCCACTTGTTTCCTGCCTTCAGCTGAATCCAAACGTCCAATAATTGAAATAACACAATAAAATATGGATCCCTGATAGGACCAAAGTGATTTATTGTAACATAGTAACATAAAAAACAGCTAAAAAAGGGGGGGGGGGGGAATTCCTTCCTGACGCCAAAAGCAATCGAAAGTATCCCTGGATCAACCAGACTACAGTATCTGTAATACCAGTATTCTCAATATTTTTTAGTTTTAGAAACTGATCCAGGCCATTTTTTTAAGCTATCAATGAATTTGCCATTACCACATATGTGGAGACAGTCCACAGTTTCACCGTTCTCACTGTAAAGAAACCTTTCCTCACCTGAAGATGAACTTCTTTTCTTCCTTAAGGATGTCTACAAGTCCTCTGATATGACCTATTAGTGAACATGCACACCACGTAGTTATTGTATGGCCTATTAATATATTTGTATAAGGTTATCATATCCCCACGCAAACGTCGCTTCTCTAATGTAAACACCTAACTTGTCTAATCTGCCTGCATATTAAAGCCCCTCCATTAATTAGTGCCCTTCTCTGAGCTGCTTCCATTTCTAAGATGTCCCTTTGTATATGGATTCCAAAACTGCATGGCATATTCCAAACGAGGCCTTACCAGTGCCTTGTAAGGGAGAAATATAATTCTCTCTTGAATCTATTCCTCTCTTTATACAAGCAAATATCTTGCTAGCTCTAGCCGTTAAGACCTGCGATTGTTTCTACAGCTAAATCTGTTAATCTATGCAGGGAAAGGTGGTGTACCATGTTAGCCAGTCAAAATTTTATAGGGTAACCCTTTTGAAATAAAAAAAAATAACAAAAGTGGTATAAAGGGATACCTTTATTGGCTAACTAAGATAATCATGCAAGCTTTCAGAACATTCTAGTTCCTTTTTCAAGCTAAACAATGAACTGTGTGTGCTCTCTGATATATTACAACTTAAGCTCATAGTTCATAAACCAGAAAAAGATTCAGTGTGGAAGGTGTTAACAAAGTCATATAAAAGGGGTCTGGAAGGAACAAGATACTGTGGATCAAAGTGGCTGATATAAATAGTGTTAAGTTTACTGAAGTGTGAAGTAAAAGGAACTAGATGTTCTGAAAGCTTGCTATGACTATCTTATCATGTTGGCAATGTTTGTTCGATCCTGCCGGAACCGCTTCTCCTGATCTTCTATGCGACCGACATGCGATCCACAAATCCCATTCATTTGCGATCCCATGTCGGTCACATAGAAGATCGGGAGAAGCGGTTCCGGCAGGATCGAACAACGTCGCGTGAGTGCTCGTCGGTAAGTAATTTGGTATATGTATGGCCACCTTTAGTCCTATCAGGGATCCATATTTTAATGTGTTGTTTCAGCCACTTAATAAGAAGCTTTTGGCCTTTTACTAATTTTTTTCATACCACACCTGTGTCTAACACAATGTGTTGTTTACAATGCCTTCAGAACCCCCAAGATTAACTTATACTCTGTTTTACCCTGATCACGGCATAGCAGATTGAGCTTTTCCTAAGTCATATTTTTAGCTTCTGGGTAGTGGAACAATCATAATGTATATTATAGTTTACCACACATACCCAGATGCTAAGAAAGTTTAACTGAATTGATGGAAGTGCCTTGTAAAAGTTAAAAAATATGTAAGCTTTCAAAAGACACATGCCAGGATTTGGAGGGGGAAAAAATTCCATCAAATCTTTTCTGCTATCCATTTCTGCATTTTTTAAGGCCTGCATGTTATTTGCCATTGTTCAATGTTCATATTCTGTTTGCCATTATTACTATATGGAATTTATTTTCCAAATACTGCTCATGTTAGGTCTGAGTTGTTACTGCTTGTTCGATGTTTGTACATCATATTATTTGCGAAGCAAAAACAAAAATTCTAAAAAACTACTCTAAACATAGACCTTTCCATTCTCAGTTTGAAAAATTCACCATCTAGCGACACACGCACCTTTTTAAGGCCACTCTGTTGTTAAAATATACCTTCTTTACATTTTCCTTCCTGGATTTTTGCTTTTTGAATGTGCTCCTCTTGTTAAAAATATAAGGATATTATACACCACCAGAGTTCCATAACCATATAAAAAAATGAGGTAATAGTATGTAAAAGTATCTCAAAATGTTTAAAAAAAATCCTATGCTTTGTCATTAAATCCCTGTTCATTCTGGAATCCAGTTCATGCTAATTCTGGTTCCAGGACAATAAGCATATGGATGTGAAGTTTCCATTTGAGTAAATGTGTGGCCTCTGTCCCTGTCGATGTTTCACACCTGTCCCCAAACAAGTAACACTTAGAGCTGGCCCTACTAGCATGTTTCAGATTTGTGATTTAAAGGAATAGTTCACACAAAAAGTGAATCTTCCTTTAAAGCATGATTGAAGGCCAGGAGGTAAAGGACCTATTCCTATACCTTCTGTTCTTCAATCACTTCACCAGGATCCAGGACCGAAGGTTAGTTTATTTACCTCACGCACGATCCACCGCATTTCCGGTTTAGTTGCACATAAGCGCGCATGCGCGGTATTGCTCGCTATAGTAAACTAACCAGGAAGCAGTCGTCAGTTTTCAATGGAGCCGCTGTGGATTGTGCGCAAGGTAATTAAACTTACCTTCGGCCCTGGAACCTGGTGAAGTGATTGAAGAATGGAAGGTAAGGAATAGGTCCTTTACCTCCCGGTCTTCAATCACTGCTTTAAAGGAATAGTTCACTTTTGTGTTGAATATTCCTTTAATTGCCCATGTGCGCAGCACATGTTAACACCATTTTGGGTCCATATCGCATTGAAGCACAGCATACGTGCAAGGACATTGCAATCATGCATGCTTCCGTGTGCTACTAATGGGCCTTACGTTTCATGTCTGCGTTTGGATCCCATTGTTTCAATCCTCTCTGAGAATGACATCCTTTTCACTTTCTGATGACCTCATGGTGCCAAAACAACAGATAACATGACAGCTGAAAGGGGTAATTCTGGGCACATTGTAATCCCCCCTTAAAACATCTATGACTTCTATTATACCTTTTGCTTTTATCTATCAATAGAAAATTATTGCAGATGTATGAGGGTACGTATGATTCTTGTTTATCAATTACTACTCTGACATCTATCAACAATTTTTGGTGACTAATTTTTGGAGAAATTTCATGGGAATACCCTTTCCCCTACCCCCTGACAATCCCTACCCCACAATCAGGATCTCCCATAAAACCATAACTTCGAAAACTTACATCACTCACCAACATATTGGAGCAATTAGTATATTCTATACTTATCTCACTACGATCCCTAAAGCTCCATTTACTTACATCTAATTTGGCACTGATTCTCATGTTCCTCACCATTAAAGGGCATGTCCACCCCCAAAACGATAATCCCCCCCACTACTGGCCCCACCATGTAGTGTAGTTTAATCCTTACCTCACATCCCAGCTCCATCTGGTTCTCCTGTAGTCCCCCCCCAAAGTCCCAAAAACTGCCCACCAGGAGATAGCAGAGTCCATATAGGACTCTGCCTCCTACCTGGCCTCCGGGAGAAGTTTGGCATTCGTAGTGCAGCCCTCTCCCCCTCCCTCCCGTTTTGCTATCCCTCCCCTACCATAAAACCCCTTGCCCTATAATAAAATATGTTCCCCCAGCCCCAACCGCATAAAAATTTTTTAGAAAGTCCCCAGAACTCTACTTACCTTCCCTCGCTCCCCCGGCATTCTGAGAAGCCGGCAGCCGCGTCCTTGATTGGCTGCCTCTCAGCCAATCACGGACGCAGCTGCGGTCCCGCCCCCTGCTTGCAGTGTCTCGCAAGCAGAAGGCCGGCCCGGGTGTCGAGGAGAGAGGGAAGGTAAGTAAACTCTGGGCACTTTCTGAAATTATTTTTAAAGCGGTTGGGGGCAGTATTCTATTATATGGCAAAAGTTCTAATTAAGGGTGGACATACCCTTTAAAAAGTAGATGCTGGCGTTCTCTGGAAGAAAAAGGTAAGTAAATGGAGCTTCAGGGCTGCCAGGAGGTAAGTAAAAATAACTATGATGTGATTTGGGGGTGGGAAAGAATATATAAGAATGTTTAAAAAAATTTTCACAGGAGGCATGTGTTCTTTCATATGCCATGTGTCTGTGTTTGTTCTCAGACTAGCTATTTTTTTTGTAATTATTTTTTTTAATAGAAAAACTTAAAATAAAAACTTACCTGTCTCCTTACTGCATTTAAATCCATATTCTAAGTGATACCTGAAATAACTGAAAAATAAATTTCTATCAAACAATGATACAGGCAAGCTTTTTCGGGAATCCGCTTTAAATGTATAATTCTTTTTAATTTGTAATTATCATTTAAAATGGGTATACATAATGGAATAATACTTACAGACTGCTACACATGAATGATATGCAACATATCACATTAATATTGTGTACTGTATAATGAATACCATACCTTCTTAATAAATATTAAACTAGAATTAACCATAATTTAAATTCTGGCGTATTCCCCTTGGAAAACAATATTTTTAATTGTAAAAACACCTGTTTAAAAATATATGTGGTTGTTGTTCTCAGTTCCCAGAATCCTCTGCTGCTGGTATCACCTTCCATTGTCCAAATCGTCATTTAGCACTTGCTCAATAGAAATGTATAATTGATATTACCAGTAACATGTGATAATTAGAATAGAGTTAGCCTCAATAATGACTTTTTTATGGCATAAATTAACATTTTTACAATTAATTAAAAAATGGTATATTGGGCTCTTATTTTGGGGGGAATTGCTTAAAGGTTATTAATTTTTTAAACTTGCTAAAACTAAATTGGAATCCTTAATCACTGTATGAGTAAAGAAAATATTTGCTCCACTGAATTAGTGGACTTTAATGCAATAAAACGGGGCTTAAAATTACATATGCATAGTTTGCCATTTAGTTGTTGTACGCAATTTTTGCTTGTTAAGATTCTTACTCATCCAGTTCTTGTATAACTGTGGTATTCAGTTAGGTCAACAGGACTTGAAGTTTAGTTTTGAAGACCCAACCATCAAGTCCAATTGATCTAACTGAATACCACAGATGTACATCATTATTATTAGTTTCTACTTTCACTTAGCTCTCTGTATTGGTATTTCTCAGACACGTAATAGCTATTATACAATATGTTATGTGCACTCATTCTACAGCCTACATCCTTTTGAGTACCTTTTAAATTTTAATCATTTTGAGAAAAGTCCCAAAAAAGTATTGATATAATTACTTACTGACATTAACATACAGTATGTAGAAATACAAATGCTTACCTCCACGTATTTCGCTTGATTTTTACAGCCCTGTTGTTAGGATGCATTGTACAACAGAAAAATAGAGTAGATGTTTTCTGACATTAACATCCAGCAGAACAAAAAAGCACACATTTTTCAATCAAAAAATGGCAAATTGAATTAAACAAAATCACAGATGAGCTCTATTTGTAGAATACACTTTTGTGTTTTGTAAGGTAGAACAATTGTTTTATCTGTGTGGCAGAGAATATCCAAGGGTGGAGACAAGGTTTAAATTGCTATTCCAATGATGAATGAGCAATTCCACAGAAACTGGTTTAACCATGAAATCATCACGGGAATGGGATATATATGCTGTATGCAGAAAGTATGAGAGAATTCCTGAATATTAAGTTCCTACAAAACAAAACAAAAAAAAAATACTTCATGACCTCCATCAATTAATCTCTTACAGTGTTTTTCCTAAAGAACCTATGAGTTCTTAAGCTAAAAAATGCTTTAAAATGAGGATCTGCCTGTCCCTTTTGAATTGAAAAAAATCAGCATCATCTAAATAAGAGTCCTCTTTCTTTTTCTAGGGTAATCCATATAAAAAATAAATATATTATAAGTCAAAAGTTGTTGCAAAAAATATAAAGCCAGGTCATAGAACTCGCTGGTGAATTCGGATATCCTTCAATTTTGACATACCGGGTACATTATTCCAGTTATCCACACTTTGTGAGGCAAAGTCAAATTGACTAGCAATAACATAATCTTTAATATATATCGTAGGAATTTCAACAAAAAATCAGTTAAATTTTATTGATTAATTTCTTGGGTTTCTTCTAAGTCAAAAGCAAATTTACCCTGAATATTGAAGTTTTTGGTTTTTATAAAGAAAACTTACATTTCCCATTAAAAAATACTTTAAAAGTAACCTTATTTTTCCACCTTCTAAAACCCTACAACCTAACACTTAAAAAGCACCATTTGCATATATCCTTTCATTGCTACTTTTGCTAAAACACAAGCAAAAAAAAAGTTTAGTTTACATACTAACAAAATAATATGAATATATGAAATAAATATGTTCTGCAAAAGAGCAAAACAAAATAAATATCACTTTAGACAAAGTAAAAATCAATGTGTCTCAAGTTTTTGCAAACAAAACAACAAACAAGAAAAGAAGGAAGTCCCAGGCTATTAAATGCTTTAAACCTGAAATATTACAAACAGGTACAGTATGTAAAAATGATTGTCCTATAGCATTTGGTCCACTAAACTTCACATTTATAGATATTCAAAGTGAACATTATTAGGAACCCTTTCCCAGTGTTTTAAATGAAACAAATTGAATTTGAATATATGATATGTTCAACACAAATTTGTTGCCAACCTTTTTACATCTTCAAACTTATACAGAGCATGAGGCTGAAACAGTTACTCTATATTTTATAAATGTGTCTGTTCCACACTCTTAAAACAGACCACTGAATACATTCTTGTCATATAAACTTTCAATATAAAACAATGTAGGACTAGGACAAGAACTGTAAAGTTATGTATATTAGGTTTCTAAATTTTCCTTCTGTTTGTTTTGTCTTGAAGCCTTTTAAAAACAAGCAAACATGATAAATGTCAATTTACCGGTATACCAGTTTGCATCCAGGTAGTGGAAGTCTTGCATATCATTTAGATAATTGTGTAAGCTCATCCCACATATGCTGTAATACCTAGGAAATTCACACTATTGTGCTAAAATCTGAGGGTGATGCATGCATCTTTTGCTCTTTCCATAGCAGTCTATCCTCTTGAAGTCCCTTCAATAAGTGTGCAATAAAACCGCAATACATTTGCAGTGGAATCTAATATTAATTTTAAAAATCAGGAATTTCATGGCAAAATCAGAAAAGTAGCATTACTTTGCTAGAAATTGACAGTTCTTGTTCACCTGATGGGACAGGGGTTACCCATCTTAATCAGTACTTAATCAGATTATAATCAGATTCACAAGTAATTTTGAATAGAAATAGACCCCTCCCCCCCCACAAAAAAGGAATACATACATGCCTTGCCTGTGTGGAAATTAATGCTATGAACAGTGTAGTATCTTTATTACAAGTATAAATATTAAACACGTACCCCATGAAAGATCCCCATAAATTTTTTCCTTTTAGTTCCTTTACTCAACTTGATAAAAAAAACAACACACACATATAAATTTCTTCTGTGGTGTACTATTTAGTGCAAATTTAACAAAAAAATGTTTTGTAGCCTTAGAAAAGAAGACCACTTGAAAAAGCTACACCATTTCAATGTATACCTCTGCAGAGTGTTGTATAACAGCAGTGTGTGAATCAGTGGTATATCTTCAAAATAACAAGAGTTTTTTGAAAAAGTGAACTCGGAAGCATTTGCCCAGGAATGTTCTTGCAAAGATCTATAACTTATATCCTAGAAGTTTCAAAGACACTTGTTTGAACACCACATACCATAGTGACATATTCTGTTGCTTTTTAACCATTGCACAGGTTAGTTCCGGCAGTGCAAAATTCTGCTCATGCAACTGATCTATACTCCTAGCATTCTTCAATAACCTTTGGATGTTGGTTTTTTAAGTTCAGCAGCAGGTGTGGAAGAAAGGTTAAAGATTGATGGTATAAAGACCTGAGCCATTTCCTTTAGGAAAGTTAAAAGGGCCATTTTCAAAGGTCACTTTAAAAACTAACTTGTTAACCCATTTTCAATATAAAATAAACTCGATATGATTTTGCCATTTACATTAGAGCTCTATGACTAAAATCCCACCCTCCTAATATTTTTAAACCACCACCAGCAAATCCACTGACAATATATCTAAAAACAATTTTGTATAAAATCTAACTTGTCAACACATGAAGTCTAGTCTACACTCATTAGAAATATACTATAATTAAAAGAACAACACAGATACCTGTCTGGATCTATAAAACCATACTGAACAAGCAAGCTTGCATTACACTAGTGCTTTGTTTATTAAACATTAGTAAGCAGCTTAAACACAACTTGTGTGATTTAGCTTAATATAGTTGTATTTCTATTTAACACCCACTTCTGAACATATACGTGGGAGTATAGTCTATAATTTACTTTTCTTTTTTTTAAAAAAAAGTTTGCATTGTTTTGTTACCCAAACCTGGCTAGGCTTTTATTAGGGGACTTGTACATATTTACTTTCATTTCTGAATGTCAATATTGACACTTTTCTCTCTCCACCTCCATCCAGAATGTATCTGATGAAGTATACTAAGATAAAGACTATATAATAACTGTTAACCAGCCGCACTCTTTTAATATCAAAGTAGACTTTATTCAAGAAAGGGCTAAACAGCAACGTTTCGGATCTTGGTCCCTTTATCAAGCACAATCAGGGAGATATATATATATATATATATATATATATTCTATATATTCGGTCCATGTCTTGGACCTTTTTCAGACACGGCCCGAAACGTTGCTGTTACTTTGCACATGTTATATTAAAGCCTTTGAAAAAGTTCCTTGAGTGCACCTTTCTTCATGTGATTTGAAGACTCTTATTGAGGTAGCACTTGGGCCATTTAAAAAGTGGAAAAGTGAGTGCCCATTCTTACCAAACCATGTGTGTGTGTGTATATATATATATATATATATATTATAATTATATATATATATATATATATATTAGATAGAAATACAAGTGCACTCAAGGTCCTTTTCAACTTTTATTCAATATATGTGCATCGTAAAGTGCAACAATCAGTGCAGCATGTGCAGCAGTTGCAATATTATATATATATATATATACACACATACACACATATCCCACATGTTCTTTCCCTAATTATATTCTCTTTTCTCTAATGCTCACAAATGTGAACTTGATATGCTTTTCATTAATCTGAGGGCAATATTAGTATATTTGTCTAACTATACGTATCTACTACTTTTCCAAGCAGGTTTCTGACATAAGAATTACTCAAACCCCCACACTTAACGTATAGAAGCATTATACATCTTATTTTAGACACTCTACAACATGGTAAAACATCTCCTTCAGAACATCTATTTTTTCATGGTTCTTACTCAAGTACTATATGTAAAGCAAAAAATTTTAATGGCTTTGGAATTTAAGGCCTTGCCAAATATCTTAGGTTTATTAAATCTTACTATCTGGATACACCCTGACCCGCACAATTATTTAGTAACTGTTGCTTTTAGCTGAAATACTTTTGGAAAAATAGATTCTTTTTTTTTGTTGAAATTTTCAAATAAGTAAGTAAATCAAATAAAATGCAAATCATTTATAGACCCTAAATAATTAAAAAAGAATGACTCTTTATTGATAGGATTTTTTATGGTGCTGCTAAAAAATAGGTACAACATCAACGCAAAACCGTGAAACCTTTGTCACAGTATTTTTCAAAGCAACTTTATGCATATTTCGAAGAAAAAACTATTTGTCATAAGGCATTCATTTACAGCAAATAATAGATTAATTTAAGCAATTAAAAGTAAGGTACATATAAAAGTAGCTTGATTAACTATTATGAAATATATAATTAGCAGGTCTGTTAAACCTAATGCAAGTCACTACTAAATCCATGTACATCCATAAAGCACCCAGGCTAATAGCAGATCTCCGTCCAATGCATGTTGTAAGATCAATGTAATATAGAAAACAATAACATTTTATTATTTTACTGTACCACATCCCTATTTGCAAAAACTTGACTTCTAATAGGTCATCACATTTTTGGGAACAATTGTTACAAGTTCAAAAAGCTTTAAACCAGAAGCAAGCTATTCAGAAGAGGTTATGTTTATAAAAGACAAATAAGTGGCTTGGAAAAATTAAACTAGGAAAGTTATGTTGTCACACTTTTCCTTTTAAAACTGAAACAATACCCTTTTTAAAAAAATGGCATGCTGTTTGGCCACTCTAAGAATCATTGCAGTCTGCATTATGCTTCTAATGTACATACTCGCAGTCTTTCAACATTTGATTTTAAAAAGTTCGTTTTAATGTATAACCTTGTATAAATCACTAGTAGAAACATTTTAGTGATGCGTGGAAAGTAAAAGATCAGTTTTGCGACTTATTTAACTAGATCCCGCAAAACTGTTTACAAAACAACATCACCAGTCTACTAATTGGGAAGTATAAAAGTAACACGAGCACAATAGGCTAAGCAGTAGATGACTGAAAATACACAAATCTTGCATAGCATGATCAGTATTCACCCTATTGCCTCTATAGCAGTGATGTCCAACTTGTGGCACCCCAAATGTTTGAAAGAACAACTTTTTAGTTTTCATCTTGATGGCTGCAGGTTGGAAATCACTGCTCTATAGGTAATTAATAGGGCACCATGCAGAACAAGAAATCCCCAGCATGCTCAGTACCAGTAGAACACATTGTCCTTTTTGTTTGAGTGACACATTAGGAGATACCTGTAGACAATCACAGTCTCCCTAGTATGAGTCTAGTAAAAATGGTGACAACTTAAGACTTTAAATAGTTTCTTTCTCAGAAATGGAAACACAACCAACCCAAGTACAAGCAGTCACTGTACCTTTATCAGAGGGTGACACCAGCTATTACCGTGTCTATCTACCACTGGGGGTTTATAGAAATCTGTAGCAAGAAGTTCCTGTGATGTGGCAACCGAATGAAGTATATGGTAGCCAGGAATGAGAAGCTTTCCTTAGAAGCCCCTCCAATGTAATAAGGACCATATAACTTAATAGGGACCATATAATATTTATATGGAGGGGGAAACTCGGAAAGAAGAAACTTTCCCTATTTCTTCAACAACTAGGAACCCCTCACACCAGACTGGGAGCCCCTCACACCAGCCTGGGGCTCCACATAAACTCTAATGTGCTTTTCCCGTTTGGCTTCTTCTCACAGAACTCACCTTTCATGGCGGCGATCACATAATACATGGTACCCGGCTGTGACCCCGGAGTCCCCCGAACTATCTGCCCAGTCAAATACCAGCTCCGCTCTGCATCATCTCCTCCTCAATCTGCCGTATGGGTGTCCATGTGACCTACCTGGTTACGCCCGCTACCACTGACAGCGGGCTCGGCTCACAGCTACCATACGGACCAATCCGTGCCCTCGGTCTGGCAAATCGACCCCGCCTCTAAGGTTTGGTCCCGCCTTACACGTGGCCACCGTGTGACAGAAGCAGGCGAAGGAGATTGACACTGAAGAGAGGCGGGAGCTGCAGGGGAGGAACCCAGGGAGGAATTAGTTACAAAGATATATGGAGAGTGACGAAACAGATGTGTACGGACTGGATGCATGAGAAGGACTAATTGCAGAAAGAGGATCAAAGTAAAGGATGGCAATAGCATTGGCAATATCTGCAGGAAAAGCAGAGAAAGGGGGGGGGGGGTGCCATTACCACAGAGGGTCCTATTGAAACAATGGGTTAAGGAGAACAAGAGGCAGAGCCCCCTAAAAAGCAGTGCCCATAAGCTGGAACAACCACATAAGTAAATTATTTATGAAAAACGTTTATTGGTAACCAACAGAGAAAGGTCTTGGGATTACAGCGTTCCACAAGGTGTTTAACTGAATTGTGCACCCATCCGCCTCTAAAGTATAGATTACCACAGAGTGACAGAGATGGGATGTAGCTGGATTCACTCACCGACTGTAACAAGTATAAAGGGGATATTATTTTATTAGGGGATATTATTTTTGGTAGCCGCAATCCGGCTAGGGCGGGTGGTGGCGAACCTATGACGGTGCCAGATGTGGCACTCGGAGCCCTCTCTGGGCACTCAAGCACAGCAGAGATCACCAGAGTTTGTTACCAGAAAGTCAGAGAGAAAGTGTAGCGGCTGTCTGTAGCAGAGAGAGGTCACATGCTTTAACATTCAACTCTGCTTGAGTCCTGTTATGGATGTCAAACTCCTGTCTGATAATGTAGGGTTAATGGCCACTGTCAAACTCCTGTCTAATAATTGTAGGGGTCAATGGTCACTGTCAAACTCCTGTCTTATAATTAGGGTTCAATGGTCACTGTCAAACTCCTATCTAATAATGTAGGGGTTAATGGTCACTGTCAAACTCCTGTCTATAAAATGTGGGGGTTAATGGTCCACTGTCAAACTCCTGTCTAATGATGTAGGGGTTAATGGCCACTGTCAAACTCCTGTCTAATAAGGTAGGGGTCAATGGTCACTGTCAAACTCCTGTCTTATAATATAGGGGTCAATGGTCACTGTCAAACTCCTATCTAATAATGTAGGGTTATGGTCACTGTCAAACTCCGGTCTAATATGTAGGGGTTAATGGTCACTGTCAAACTCCTGTCTAATGATGTAGGGGTTAATGGCCACTGTCAAACTCCTGTCTAATAATGTAGGGGTCAATGGTCACTGTCAAACTCCTGTCTTATAATATAGTGGTCAATGGTCACTGTCAAACTCCTATCTAAAAATGTAGGGGTTAATGGTCACTGTCAAACTCCTGTCTAATAATGTAAGGTTAATGCCACTGTCAAACCCTGTCTAATAATGTAGGGGTTAATGTCACTGTCAAACTCCTGTCTAATGATGTAGGGGTTAATGGCCACCGTCAAACTCCTGTCTAATAATGTAGGGGTTAATGGTCAGTCAAACTCTTGTCTAATAATGTAGGGTTAATGGTCACTGTCAAACTCTTGTCAATAATGTAGGGGTTAATGGTAACTGTCAAACTCCTATCTAATAATGTAGGGGTTAATGGTCACTGTCAAACTCCTGTCTAATAATGAGGGGTTATGCCTGTCAAATTCCTGTCTAAATGTAGGTTAATGGTAACTGTCAAACTCCTGTCTAATAATGTATGGTAAAGGTCACTGTCAACTTCTTATAATAATGTAGGGTTATATGTCACTGTTTTGGATCTCAAACTCCTGTCAATAATGTAGGGTTACTGGTCACTGTCAAACTCCTGTCTAATAATGTAGGTTAATGGCCACTGTCAAACTCCTGTCTATAATGTAGGTTAATGGCATGTCAAACTCCTGTCTAATAATGTAGGGGTTAATGGTCACCGTCAAACTCCTGTCTAATGATGTAGGGGTTAATGGCCACCGTCAAACTCCTGTCTAATATGTAGGGGTTAATGGTCAGTCAAACTCTGGTCTAATAATGTAGGGTTAATGTCACTGTCAAACTCTGTCAAATAATGTAGGGGTTAATGGTAACTGTCAAACTCCTATCTAATAATGTAGGGGTTAATGGTCCCTGTCAAACTCCTGTCTAATAATGTAGGAGTTAATGGTCACTGTCAAATTCCTGTCTAATAATGTAGGTTAATGGTCACTGTCAAACTCCTGTCTAATAATGTAGGGGTTAATGGTCACTGTCAAACTCCTGTCTTATAATATAGGGTCAATGGTCACGTGTCAAACTCCTATCTAATAATGTAGGGGTAATGGTCACTGTCAAACTCCTGTCTAATAATGTAGGGTTATGGTCACTGTCAAACTCCTGTCTAATGATGTAGGGGTTAATGGCCACTGTCAAACTCCTGTCTAATAATGTAGGGGTCAATGGTCACTGTCAAACTCCTGTCTATATAATAGTGGTCAATGGCACTGTCAAACTCCTATCTATTGTAGGGGTTAATGGTCACTGTCAAACTCCTGTCTAATAATGTAAGGTTAATGCCACTGTCAAACTCCTGTCTAATAATGTAGGGGTTAATGGTCACTTGTCAAACTCCTGTCTAATGATGTAGGGGTTAATGGCCACCGTCAAACCCTGTCTAATAATGTAGGGTTAATGGTCAGTCAAACTCTTGCAATAATGTAGGGTTAATGGTCCACTGTCAAACTCTTGTCAAATAATGTAGGGTTAATGGTACATGTCACCTCCTATCTAATAATGTAGGGTTAATGGTCACTGTCAAACTCCGTCTAATAATGTAGGGGTTAATGGTCACGTCAAATTCCGTCTAACAATGTAGGGTTAATGTGTACTGTCAAACTCCGTCTAATAATGTATGGGTTAAAGGTCACTGTCAAACTTCTGTATAATAATGTAGGGGTTAATGGTCACTGTTTTGGATCTCAAACTCCTGTCTAATAATGTAGGGGTTACTGGTCACTGTCAAACTCCTGTCTAATAATGTAAGGTTAATGGCCACTGTCAAACTCCTGTCTAATAATGTAAGGTTAATGGCCACTGTCAAACTCCTGTCTATATGTAGGGGTTAATGGTCACCGTCAACCTCCTGTCTAATGATGTAGGGGTTAATGGCCACCGTCAAACTCCTGTCAATAATGTAGGGGTTAATGGTCAGTCAAACCCTGGTCTAATAATGTAGGGTTATGGTCACTGTCAAACTCTTGTCAAATAATGTAGGGGTTAATGGTACTGTCAAACTCCTATCTATATGTAGGGGTTAATGGTCCCTGTCAAACTCCTGTCTAATAATGTAGGAGTTAATGGTCACTGTCAAATTCCTGTCTAATAATGTAGGGTTAATGGTCACTGTCAAACTCCTGTCTAATAATGTAGGGGTTAATGGTCACTGTCAAACTCCTGTCTAATATGTAGGGGTTAATGGTCACTGTTTTGGATCTCAAACCCTGTCTAATAATGTAGGGGTTAAAGGTCACTGTTTTGGATCTCAAACTCCGTCTAATAATGTAGGGGTTAATGTCACTGTCAACTCCTGTCTAATAATGTAGGGTTTAACGGTCACCGTTTTGGATCTCAAACTCCTGTCTAATAATGTAGGGGTTAAAGGTCACTGTTTTGATCTCAAACTCCTGTCTAATAATGTAGGGTTAATGGCCACTGTCAAACTCCTGTCTAATATGTAGGGGTTAATGGTCACTGTCAAACTCCTATCTAATAATGTAGGGTTAATGGTCACTGTCAAACTCCTGTCTAATAATGTAAGGTTAATGGCCTTGTCAAACTCCTATCTAATATGTAGGGGTTAATGTTCACTGTCCAACGCCTGTCTAATAATGTAGGGGTTAATGGTCACTGTCAAACTCCTGTCTATAATGTAGGGGTTAGGTCACGTTTTGGATCTCAAACTCCTGCTAATAATGTAGGGTTAATGGCCACTGTCAAACTCCTATCTTATAATATAGGGTCAATGTCACTGTCAAACTCCTGTCTAATAATGTTGGGTTAATGGTCACAGTTTTGGATCTCAAACTCTGTCTAATAATGTAGGGTTAATGGCCACTGTCAAATTCCTGTCTAATAATGTAGGGGTTAATGGTCACTGTTTTGGATCTCAAACTCCGTAATGTAGGGGTAAAGGTCCCTGTTTTGGATCTCAAACTCCTGTCTAATAATGTAGTGGTTGCAGACAACCTGGAGATAACACCAGAAAACTAATTAACATCATCAACTGGGCAAACAACAAAAATATACCAACCCTCCTAATCTCATTAACATAAATGGCCTCCTTAACACCTCTCTTGAACCAGTCACGTTCCTTCGCCAGTATGTTAACATTACAATCTTCAAAGGTATGTCCTTTATCCTTAAGATGCAGATACACGTATCGTATCCCTGTCTGCTTTAAACCGAACAACACACTGAGGCAGCAAGAATATAATAATAATAATCATGATAGTGTCATTTACTGTGCCTTATGGGCTTTCCTCTACTGCTGTACTATTCCCCTTTTCTTCTCACCCTGTGTTTTTGTTCATGCTCTCTGTAGTCGATGGCTCGGGCTGGCTCCCCCCGGGAACCTAAATTATAACAATCCTGCAAGAAAAAGGTTATCCACACCTATTACTTCTATACCCAGTTATATATATAGTCTAAACAATACTTTTTCTATAGTAGCGTAACTTCAAAGACTCAGGTTCGTTTTGGGATATACTCAGATTAGGACAATAAGCCTTTAAAGGATTTTATATCATTTATTAAAAGATAAAAGAGTGCATAAAAAATATACAGAAAACTAAGTTAACGTACTGAACATAAAAGGTAACACACAGGTGAGAGAAGAATGGGATAAAAGAAGAATACTTAGAAATAAATGGCATCTGATTGTTCACACTACTGTGTGTATAGAAATGCCATAATAATGTTCACACTTACTGTGTGTATATGAATGACATAATAATGTGCACTCTAATGTGTATAGGAATGCCATAATAAATGTTCACACTACGTGTGTATAGAATGCCATAATAATGATGTTCACCAACTGTGTGTTAATCAATACATAATAATGTTCACTCTACTGTGTTGTATAGGAATGCCATAATAATGTTCACTATACTGTGTGCATAGGAATGCCATAATAATGTTCACACTACTGTGTGTATAGGATACATAATAATGATGTTCACACTACTGTGTGTATATGAATGCCATAATAAGTTCACACTACTGTGTGTATAGAATGCCATAATAGTGCACATACTGTGTTATAGGAATACCATAATAATGATGTTCACACTACTGTGTGATATGAATGACATAATAAATTCACCTCTACTGTGTGTATAGGAATGCCATAATAATGTTCACACTACGTGTGATAGGAATCCATAATAATGTGTTTACACTACTGTGTGTATATGTATGACATAATAATGTGCACTATACTGTGTGTATAGGAATGCCATAATAATGATGTTCACACTTACTGGTGTATAGGAATGAACTATAATGTTCACACTACTGTGTGTATAGTGAATGACATAATAATGTTCACACTACTGTGTGTATAGGAATGCATAATAATAACTGTTCACACTACTGTGTGTATAGAATGACATAAATGTTCACACTACTGTGTGTATATGAATGACATAATAATGTCACTAATGTGTGTATAGGAATACCATAATAATGGTCACACTACTGTGTGTATAGGAATGCCAAATAATGATGTTCACACTACTGTGTGTATAGGAATACATAATAATGTTCACACTACTGTGTGTATATGAATGCCATAAATAATGTTCACACTACTGTGTGTTATAGGAATATAATAATGATGTCACACTACTGTGTGTATGGAATGACTAATAATGTTACACTACGTGGTGTATAGGAATGCCATAATAATGATATTCACACTACTGTGTGTATATGAATGACATAATAACATTCCCACTACTGTGTGTATAGGAATGACATAATAATCATATTCACACTACTGTGTGTATATGAATGACATAATAACGTTCACACTACTGTGTGTATATGAATGCCATAATAATGTTCACACTACTGTGTGTATAGGGCTATCATAATAATGATGTTCACACTACTGTGTGTACATGAATGACATAATAACGTTTACACTACTGTGTGTATAGGAATGCCATAATAATGATATTCACACTACTGTGTGTATATGAATGACATAATAACATTCCCACTACTGTGTGTATAGGAATGACATAATATATATTCACACTACTGTGTGTATATGAATGACATAATAACTTCACCTACTGTTTGTATATGAATGCCATAATAAGTTCACACTACTGTGTGATAGGGCTATCATAATAATGATGTTCACACTACTGTATGTATAGAATGACATAATAACGTTACACTACTGTGTGTATAGGAATGCCATAATAATGTTCACACTACTGTGTGTATAGGCTATCATAATAATGATGTTCACACTACTGTGTGTATAGGAATGCCATAATAACGTTCACACTACGTGTGTATAGGAATGCCATAATAACGTTCACACTACTGTGTGTAATGAATGCCATAATATGTTCACACTACTGTGTGTATAGGGCTATCATAATAATGATGTTCACACTACTGTGTGTACATGAATGACAAATAACTTTTACACTACTGTGTGTATAGGAATGCCATAAATGATATTCACACTACTGTGTGTATATGAATGACATAATAACGTTCACACTACTGTGTGTATAGGAATGCATAAATGATGTTCACACTAATGTGTGTATAGGAATGCCATAATAATGTGCACTATACTGTGTGTATAGGAATGCCATAATAATGATGTTCACACTACTGTGTGTATATCAATAGCATAATAACGTTCACACTACTGTGTGTATAGGAATACCATAATAATGATGTTCACACTACTGTGTGTATATGAATGACATAATAACGTTCACACTACTGTGTGTATAGGAATGCCATAATAACGTTCACACTACTGTGTGTATAGGAATACCATAATAATGATGTTCACACTACTGTGTGCATATGAATGACATAATAACATTCCTCTACGTGTGTATAGGAATGCCTAATATGTTCACTCTACTGTGTGCATAGGAATACCATAATAATGATGTTTACACTACTGTGTGATATGTATGCATAATGTTCATACTACTGTGTGTATAGGAATAACATAATAATGTTCACACACTGTGTGTATAGGAATACCATAAATATGTCACACTACTGTGTTGTATGGAATGCCATAATAATGTTCACTATACTGTGTGCAATAGGAATACCATAATAATGATGTTTACACTACTGTGTGTTATGAATGGCATAATAATGTTCACACTACTGTGGTTATAGGAATGCCATAATAACGTTCACACTACTGTGTGTATAGAATACCATAATAATGATGATCACACTACTGTGTGTATATTATGACATAATAATGTTCACTATACTGTGTGTATAGGAATGCCATAATAATGATGTTCACACTACTCGGTGTATAGGAATACCATAATAACGTTCACACTACTGTGTGTATAGAATACTGCAGCCCCAGCGATACTGCTTTGTGTTCAGGGGGGGGTTATCGGCTGGGCCCTTGAAACACAATGATAAATACGTAACACCCAACGATATCCTGCTAACTATAGCAGTCTAAAAGAGGTGCTTTCTTTACTCCACATAAGACTTTTCTGGTCTGAAGCTTGGTTCATATCTGAACAATTTTTGTCTCGTACAGGGGGCTCATTTTCCAAAATCAGAAATGAAGAGAATGCAAAGATACCACTCTAACTTGCACAGCCTAAATTCAAACATCAGAGGAAGGTAATGAAGAGGCAATGAGGAACAATCCAATATATAGCCATCTATAATAAGTGAACTGAGAATGCCTGTCTTTGTCTGTTAGTACATTAAATCACAGATTGCTCATTTATCTACTGTATGAAAAACAAAGCTCATAGAAGAGGCAAGCCCATTCTAAAAATTCTCCTATGTCTCTGTAATAGGAACATTAAGCTCTCTGGTTGTTTTGGGACACTGTGTTTAGATAAGCATAGCATTTTGTGTCCCTGAAGGGCTCTGCCCCACACCGTACTATAAACAACCCTCCCCCCCTCTCAAACAACCCATCTAATTCATGCCAGCTTGTTGCTCCCGGGATTCCTAATCCTCATAGACCATTTTTTTTCCAAAGGACCCTCATATCACACGCTTCAGAGGACAGCAGGACGATGAGGGTGAAATCCTGTCACATTGTGGCCTGTAAACTGTCTCTTGTACGTCCTCCGGTGCTTTAGGATAACAGCTTGTCATAATCCCTCCTATCAAATTCCACAAACCCGTGCCTCTATCATTTCTGTATTCGCAGAATACAGCTCTCTGCTCCGTTCCCTTACACCTGACTGGCTCCTTTAAATTTAACATATTGCTTGCATGTCCACTCAGTGTAATGATATATATTGATCCTTATAACCGTTTACCAAAATTACACAAATTTTAAATATAACCAATCTGTTATACCTATAGATTCTGTAGGTGTACAGGTGCAGTTAATGCCTCTGTCTCCTCTCCCTGTATGTGTTTGTGTATTTCCAATAGTGGTATGAATACCTAATGCACATTTATCATGTGTTTGCAGGAATGTTTATAGTCAGAGGCCTTTGGGATTAAGTTCTCAGCCTGTCGTATCCCTGAATTTTGTTCAGTAAAGAAATCCGAGAGGGAATGTAGAGGGAGATCAAAACACAAAGCGGGAGTGGGGAACCAAAATGTCTGGAGAAAATACAGATGGGAGGGTAGTGGACTGGGTGATATTATAACAAGCTGAATAGGAGGGTATATATGGTATAAATATAGGATAGAGCGGCCAAAGGAAATAACAAGCAAGATATAAACAGTGAAATAAAAAGAGTGAAAATGAATATGTACAGAGGGGCACAGGACAGGACCTGTAGTCAGTCAGGGGCCCTACATTCCAGATCACTATAAAGGCCAGTTTAAAGGGACAGTTGAGTGGAAATATTCAATATTTGTTAAATTGTTAGTTGTGTAATGCATACTTGTATTCTACATTTATCTCTCTCCATTTTGCAAAAATTCAAGTTTTCATGACCCTGTTGCTGTCCCTGATGGTGACATTAGTGAGCTGACCATTTCAGGTTCTAACATGCCACCCACACGGGCCACGAGAATCACAGGCATTACTGTTGAGGCCTCAAACAGGAGAAGCAGAGGAAAAATCTCAGAGGGGCGGAGCTTAACATTCAGCAAAACCAGAACAAGATTGTCAGCAACTTTCAAGGGACACAAAGCTAGGCTTGCGCGGGGCATCAAAAAAAATATGCAAGAGTATTTTTAACAGAAAGCTGCAAGCTTCCAAATAAACATAACTTGATTTTACAGTACATTTTAGTTTAGGGTCATGTGGGATGAAAAAATATTACTCTTTTTTCTGAAAAGCAGATCTATTTGCAAGCTGAACTTCCCCTTTAAATCTCTTACCCAATTGCCTCAATTCAACTATCCTGCCTCTTATATACAGAAGTCCAACCCACATTGCTTGTAACAACGAACCAGGGATGTGCCAGTGCAAAACTACATTTTAAGTTGTTTCTAGATGTTATTACAACAATAACGAATAATACCAATGTGGAAAGAGAAGGTAAATGATTGTCTCTGGAAACTTTTGGTTCAGTATTATTACTTCACAGTACTCGGTATTCATCAAACTATTCTAATGATCACCACTGAATTTTGGGATATGTTGTAAAGGAGCACTATTAGCTCCATTTTTATCAAAAGGACATTGCGAGCATATTTTTAGATACCAGAGCGGGATTGGTTAATGTATCGGGAACATAGCAGGGGTCTGCTTCCAGTGAGTAAATAAATCATTACGTTTCGACAAAAAAAATCACATTAAATATTACGGTTTTCCCAAATGTTAACTCACTGTGAAGAGTTAAACCATTACCCCCTCAGCTTCAGCTCGGTTCTCTGGAGTATGAGCGAATACGCGAGCCGAGGCTGGGAAATATTCACTTGAGTATCTAGTGGGTGCTCACGCCTACCCCTTCCTCCGTCCCCCCCCCAATGAAAAAAAGTAAACAGAAAGAAAAAGACACCCAGAAAAACCAACAACGTAACACCCACCAAACCGTCCAAACAACTCCCCCCCCCCCAGCACCCACGAAACCCACAACAGTCCACACCCCCGACCTGGCCATTGAGACACACCTTATCCCTTGCCCCCCCCCCTCTAATCCCTCGTGGGCTTCCAGCAGCCCTCCCCTCCACCCATCCCATCATTTTCCACTCTACAACTAGTGTAATACACAATTGTCTGAGTGGTAGGGATCACTCCATCCCACAACCGCTATAGTAGTTTGTTCAAAACTCCCCCGATCTATACGTACATTAACTCGTTTCCCCGCATTTGTGGCGCATGCGAAGCCGCATCCGTGGATTAGGCGCTTCGATCCAATCACGGATGGTGGCTGCCTGCTACAGGCCCCTGCTTGCAGTTCATGCAAGCAGAGGGCCAGGACAGATGGCGGTGGACAAAGGAAAGTAAGTATAAATTGGGAGCAGTTTGGGACAAACTACTATGGCGGTTAGGGGCGGGGGGAGAGGCCCTACACTACAAAACAATTATCAAAAAAAGGGGTGGACATGGCCCTTAACTTTAAAAAATGTGGCAAAAGTAGAAAAATAATCCAGAAAATGACCAGTATCAGATCAGGGCTGCTAGTGTTAACTAGTAAAATGGGGGGGGGTTATACTGTAAGTAACAGATTTAATGTGGGTTCGAATAGAACCAGTTTCGAATCGAATCCCCCCCCCACCGAGGGTTTCGAGAGTCCCGACGAAACTTTCGGAATCCAGGAATTTTACGGAAACCCGGATTTTTGATTTCGCAATATATGCAAAATATATCTAAAACCCACAGTCAAATGTTCCAGCAAACATGTGTAAAATAGTCAAACACTTGCGACATATTTGTTTCAGGAAGCATATTTTTCTGTAACATTGGTTGAAGGGACACCTAGCCTCAGAAAAACATTGAATCAGTGGAAGAGCACATATGAATATAATAGCAATATGTTGTTGTTGAGAGAAATTTACCTTTTAGCATTGTTGGTTTGTGTTTCTATATCCCAACATACCCAGTTTCGGACACAGGTGTGATCACTGACCATGTGTTCTTTACACATGTCAGTCCTGAAGATACTGCAGGGAGAACTTGGTCTACAGTTGGGTCACACCCACTAGTAGCCTCTAGCCCAATCCTTTTACAGGACAGAGTAGGCAAGGAAGACTGGGACTGGGTAAGGGGTGTGGTTAGTCAGTACATACACACACGTTATTTCATCATTTCTTCAAGGGGGTAACATTTATTCTTATTTATGCCAGTTAAGGGTTAGGATTTACACTGTTATGTGTGTTGTCTTTAGATGATGTCTCATGTGGGTTAGTTCTATGTAATAAACTTTCCAGTAAGTAAAAAGCTACTACCAAAAACTTCATTTAACCGCCATTCTCAGGTTGGAAAAAATGCCTAGATAACCTTTAATCATCGATCAGCAGGAAAAGTGTTGAAAAGATAAATTTTGCTCTTATAACTTGCTATAAAATATCTCTAAAATGTCAACATCATGTATGATAAATGCCCCCTTTGTGTTTTCATTTCTTCGATTCCGTTTGCTGAACTGTTTTATTTTGTATGACCACATTAAAAATAAATAGGGCAAAGCTAGAAAACTGGTATAAACTGGATCCAGGCACCAATGTTGTAATACATTAAACCCCAAAGCTGCTGGTTAAAAAGAAGATTAAAAGAAGATAAGGTAATGGGTGGAAGAGATGTAGGTGTAGAGCTACTATGAATTCCTATGATGGTGTCTATTTTGGGGCATAGTTCAAATTGAGTGAAAGCCATATAAAGGTGATGTAATAAGAAGCCACTTACCAAACCTTCCTGTTCCCACAATACAATAAGTCCATAGTTTTGATTTTGTCTAGTATCTTGTCTGTGTATGTATTTATGTATGTATATGTTATTTTATAGAGTCATTGCAGGTGAAGCAGTTAACACGTCTCTCATTTTCATTACATTAATGTCTTTAAATACTGAAAAATGCTGATGAGGTTCTGTGTTATGTTATTGCAATCGTGATTCTTGTGATTCCCTACATTAATACTGTTAGAAGGATCTATGGGGGTTTCCATAGAGCTACTGCTTTATTTCGTCATTGGTAATCTATTCGTGATATCATCCTCTGACCTCTGTTAGAAAATGATGAACTACTATTAATATATTCTATATTACTCTACCTTTCTGGTTTCTAGGACAACAAACTAAACTAGATGGATCTAATTTGTACTGTCACGTACACTACTCATTGTGCACAAAGACACAAAAATCTTATTACCAGTTTAAAGCTGACCATACAATACACTTGCAAACAAGGGCAATGTACATTGCCAATATCAGTGACACTGCCTCATACCAATGCTTTATAGGCTCTAGTAACATTCCAAATCTGTCCTTGGTGTGACTTTAATGACACGTATTGGTGCGCATAAAAAGCCACACAAAAGAGCTACCATAGCTTAGGTACATGTTAACACCATGATGACTAAAAACAATTATCAAGAACATTTTAAGAAAATCCTGTCAGTGCCACACTGAAAGGTGGCAATAAAGGTTGCCATACACACAAACATGATACCAGTATCGTATGATCACCGATAAAATTCTATTACAATCGAATATCGCAGTGCATATGCGCATACGGTACAAACTCCGTGGGGGACCTGTCAGAAGATAAGCGGAGGGTAAGTTCTGTATCTTCACAAACGTCTCCTGCAGGCTTTACATCCCATTCCTCAATTAAACTGAGATAAACTAAATTAGTTTAGACAGTGGAGATAACCTTAAAAAAAGACAAAAATGGGGAAAATTACATTCACAATAGAGATGGGATCTGGGCCGACACGAAACCCTCTGTTCCAAAATCGAATGATCCGAAAAAATAGCATCAAACGTTCGAAAATCCTCGAAAAGAAAGATCGAGAAGATCGAGGAAGATCCTCGATCAGAAACTCGAAAATAATCTTCGATCGAAATTGCTCTGTAAATTCAGAAAGTTATCGAAAATTCGTTCCGGCTTCAGATTTCGGATCTTCGGGATTTTAATGAACCTAGTGAGTTTTGGCATCTTTAATTCACAATATAGAAAAATCTTTGTGACTAGAGGTGTTGTGAAAACATCAGCAGAAGAAACAAATGATAAATTTAGACTGGAAGAGATAAGAGCATTCACACAGTGCTCACTGCATTCACACAGTAAATTGCAGCACCTTTCCCAGTTTTACAATAACACCTAATGTAGGATATGGAAATACAATGTATGGAATATGATTGTCTTATTACAGGTTGCAATATACAAGTATTTTCCTTTTAAGTACCCGCCACAAAGAAGAATACACCCCCAGGTGGTTTCCTGACTTGAAATAACGACTACTTGCAAATGATACAAAACCATATTCTTCTTTCCATCAGTTACCATTTTTATGGGAAAGTAACTATAAATTGTGTTAGAAATATGCATTGGAAACAGTTGTTGGTTAAATCTGGGACGGGAAGATGAGTGTGTTAATATCATTTTAAAATATTTCCTTTTTACATCAATAAAAATGTGACTTGTGAAATGAGATCATTATAGATGAGGCAATAGTTCTATTCCTGTAAAGATCCGACCCATATATAATACCTAACATCCTTGAATACCCATGTATAAAGCTGTTCCTGGGAATTTCTGGACCCTATGTTTTATGTTGCCTTTACAGGACAATAGCTAACAAGCTAATGTCCAGCTGGATGGCTGACTAGGTCCCTGTGAGAGGTGATATACAGTATATAGGATAAGATTCTTTTAGTACATGACAACAGATTGTGCCCTAATGTAGAGCTAATGCTATTCTCAACTAATAGAAAACTGTTACTCTCATCTATGAATGTTTTTATAAATTATTACAATATTATTTATTATTATAACAATCTTACACCAACACTGATTTGGATGTAGGGGTACAAGCAGTTATAGTTTATCGTCTATATCTCTTTTTAACCCCTTTATAGTACAGCAATGCTGCAATACATTACACTACAAAAAGGTATTTTCCTTCTATGACCCTGGTGCTTTCAGGGGAAATAAACCATATACGTTGATCCAGATTAAAAAATTGACCAAAGTGGCAATTGAAATATTACTGGATCAACTCTACTCTTTAGGTATCAATATCAGTAACCTGCAACATTCAGTGTTTTTAGAACTTATCCAGCTTTTAAAAAAAGTATCCAATGAACCTGGTCATCACCACGATCAATGGAGAAAGTGTTTACCTTCTTACAATGAAAAAGCCTTTCTGAACTATAGACTAAACATTTTTCTGACATGTTCTATAGTGAGCAATGCAGCAGTTAGTGTATTGTAGGGCCATTCATTTATTAACACAGTGATCATATCTCCTCATCTACTCCACAAGCCCGTTTCTCAGTATGCATAATTGTAGTTTATCCAATTCGTCTTCATATTCTAGATACTCCGTATCTATTAATTAATTGCCTTCTCTGACCCTTTTCATTTCCAAAAATGTCCTTTTGGTACACAAGATTCCAAAAAAACTACTCTTTGCATATGATCCACACATAATTATATCTAGTACCAAATGGCATCCCAGACCTTAGCTTATACATAAGTCACCTATGTGGGATATGTGGAGTCTTAGCAAAAAAAAAAAGTATACCACATCTATGCAATGCAAGAGTGCAAACTAACTTCTCATTAAACAAGTTTGTTTGATAAGATCTGTTCCTCATGCTAATTACTTTAGAATATGTTGCCGTACCAAAACCTTTCAGTATCTTCCCCACCACTATTGTTTAACTCACAGGTTGTATTTATAAGGCTGTGAGGCTACCTTTTTAATATTGGAATTAAATCATCCTTTTTCCCACCCAGAGGCACTTGCAGCCCTTACCATTTGCATATGAAACTGGACTCACTGGCCTCCTCATTAGCATTGGTGGTCTGTAGCAGACACCAAAAATACTTACACCCCCCCCCCCATGTTACTCAATTCCACCCTACTATTTTCTGCTTAACATCAATATCAACACTTTCTTCTTTTAAAAGTTGGTATCAACTCTTGTTTAAACATAAATACCCCTCCCTCTATTTCTCTATCATGCTTAACAAAAGGAGTATAACTTCTAAATGTACAGCGAGTCATAAGAATTATTAACCAAGTTTTGCCACACCATTACATCTACTTTCAGTCAATGTCATTATCTCCAATTTTCCATATTTTCAGGACAAAGCTTCTTGCATTTGTAAACATGCATTTTAAATTAGATCCTGTAATTATTTACTTTTATATACATGCCTCCCTATCTGTGTGCTAGCCCCTCCCTCATTTTCTCCCACAACTGGTCCATCTACTACTTTTTACCCCATTGCTATTTACCAAGTGAGATTGACTAGTACCTGACAGAACCACTATCAGTAAAGTTGCAGTCCATTCCCTGCTAAAGAGCATGTAGCCAAAAGAAAAGTGCAATTCTACAAAAATCCAAAAACACTCCTCTTACACCAATCTCTTAGACAAGCATTAATACTTCTAAGCTCCTGCTGTGTTCTCAAACATCGCTTTTCTATGGTAGTATTTGCCCTGGAGGTCCTTGCTTTTAACTTGGCCCTAGCTCTAAGAAGTAGTTTTTAAGGGCCTCTTACTCTTTTTGTCATTGGCCACCAATGTGAACCAAGACCACATGGTCACCACAGCCCTCAACTAATAATCTATTTTTAAATGATCCACCACATGTTGACCCTTCCACAAGGTAGGCAACACACTTCGTATGTAGTGGGTCTTGGTGGCAAATAACCCTATTCACCTTTCTATAATGATTGTCCCCTACCACTACCACCTGTCTAGCCTTCATAGAAAATTATTCTCCCCCTTTTGTTTAGAGGTGTGGTCCTTGGGTGCTTAGGGGTTGAATTTTCAATAGCTTTGTGGAATCCCAGCAGGTAAGTTGAGGGTGCAACCCCTGAGGCCTGGTGCCACATCAGGTAAGATTCAACCATCTCAATTTGCAGGGAGGCACACTCAGATAAGAGTTAATAACAAAATTCCATTTATAAGTGTTCAACATAGAAACTATAGTGTACCTGGCTTGTATGTTGAACACTAATAAAGGAATTTGTGTATTAACGCTATCTGTTGTGTCGCTCCCTGCAAACTGAGATTGCTGTAAGGGATTGGCCTGCTCCAAACATGCCTCTTTTTTAGTGACCTCCTTTGCTTCCTACCTAAAAAGGGAAATCTATTGGGGTGGAATAGCTGAAAAGAATGGAACTACAATTCCCTCCCCTACTGCCACCTAGTAACCCTTAAAATCTAACGCCACTCAACATTCCCTGCCCCATCTCCCCCCCTTATACTTGCCCCAGACAGTGATGCTGTCCACTCAGGTTTGCATAGAGTCCTCTAATGTTGCAGGTGCCCCCTTATGTTCTCCACCTCAGATTCGAACAGGCAAAACCAATCAAAATGACACAGACATAGGTCCCCTGGGACAGCTGCTCCAAGTTGTAAGTTGCTAGATGCACATTCCAAATACACACTAAAACCATGTGTTAACCACTTTCTTGTTTTAATGCCTCTTTTCAATGCCCTAATACCAAAGGACTTATACAAAATACACTCACATGGACACAATTTAAAGTCAGGTGCAATTGTTATATCAGGAAAATATTTTTTGTACATTTATATATGATTTTTTGAAGTTGATAGTATGTGGTTTATTAAAAACACCCAGTGGCAGCTGAATGTACATTAGATTATGAATAGCCCTCTTTAAAATTCGGGCATATGTCTAAAATATTCCTACACCCCTGTCTGTTAGTCGTTACCATAAATTATACAGATGGCAGCAGACCCAAGATTATGGACTGTTTTTGTAACAAAGCAGTAGGCGCTGTTTTGTGTATATATGCGCACAGGAAGCACATTCTACATTTGGCGTTATATTAAATCAATTGGTTAAACCCTTCTAAAAAATCATCTAAAATATCTGGGGAATGCTTGATAATAGATTTAAAAAGAATTTTGTTGTTATTTCTAATTGCTCCCATAGCATTCCTGGAATAATAGTCTTATTTGGTAACAAACAAACATCAAAGCCAATGGCATTCTTAAAAATTGAAATTAAACAAAAAAAAATTGTTAGATCTATCAAGTTTCGGAGAGTAGTTCTAGAAAGTTGCTTCCCTGCCCCAGGCAGAGTAATATGTTATTTAGTAGCTGTATTAACAAAAGTCGGAAGTCCATCAAATTCAGCACATTTTACTTACCCAAGTATCTAACCATGTATACAATTTACTCCAGAAGGAGAATGAATCCAGCAAGAAAATGGAGAGTCCCAGGATCAATAGAAGAACCTAAATTATATTAATTGCTAAAACATTTATCAAGGCCTTTCTTGAAATGGACAGCAAAATTTGTTTTGAAAAAAAAGTGCAGAAATATCACTGCGTTAATTAAAGAACATATCCCATACAAAAAAAACCAACCTCTTTTCTTCTTATTCTACTATACCCTTTCAATGTCTTTTATACCTTGGAGACCTGAACAAAATACAGTTAGCAACTAGAGTTGACTGAAGCCAATTTTTAACTAAACACACGTCCAAAGCTAATAGTGTGTTAAACTTACCAAACCACCTACTTTTCATACAGGCCTGCGTCAAAATAAAATGGTAACGGGCACCATAACACAGCAAACATATCCTGTAAAAAGAAGTTTTTTTTTTTTTGGTGCAAGGCAAGAGAGTAACTACCAGGAGAGCAGGAGGAGCAACACTGCAGGGGGGGTCTCGGGAGCCCCATCTATTTTTCCCATGACAGATTAGTAGCCTCCTCCCAGAAAACACATGTGGATGAAGCACAAATAGGGGCCACGTTTTGCTGGAGGGCCCAGTGATTCTAGTGACAACCACTGGTGCAAGCCAAGGTATCGTGTTTGATATATAAATTCACATATAAGCAGCTATCATGCAGTAATACATGAAAGGGGCCCTACATACAATGCACATCAACACTACCTTACAATACCATCAACACAAAGGTTGACACAAGGGCAACTCATCTAGCCATGGTAACAAGAACTCCTGCCCTTGTATGTCCTTTATGTAGATATTGAACAATTGGTCTATTAAATCAAACCCAGACTAACCAGTGTTTTAATGTTAGATGAAATGTACCTTATTGTCGGTTTTTCCTTACATTTTCTTAACCTTTCTACGCTGCCAAAAAAAATGTTTGTGGCAAATAAGCAAATCTAAATGAGGTTAAATAAAAATCAAGCCAAGCACTTATTTATTTAGATATTTAAAATGTTTGTCCCCTGTGTTATAATATTTACAGGTCTGGTTTCCCATGTGGTGCTATATAAGGGAAAAACTTACAGTAGTACATACATTTCCAGGTGGTGTATTGGAGATGTCTTACAATCTTTACACCACACAAGCTAAGCAATAGCTGTGCAAGTAAAAGAAATGCCTTGAAGAGCAATCTCTTCCTTCTACCAAGGCTCATAGAATCTGCAGTTGTACAAACTCCAAATCTGGGCTTTGTTTGTTTATATGGGTTTGAATCATACTGTATGACACATATGTTGTTATATTACACACAAGTATTTAGGTTATTTGGGACGTTAATTACTTTTTGAGTTCAGTTTTCAAAATATTAATTCTGCTTTTGAAGTAATTTAAAAGTTATCAATTAATACACTTGATATGTTTATGTCAGAACATCTATTTATTATTTGCTTCTTAGTGTAGTTGGCAGTGGTCACATGGCCAAGAATATAGGGCTATATAGTCTGTGCCAAGAGCGTGACAGCTTCATCTTATTTCAGATATGCAGGCAGACCGTGACAGATTGCCAAAATGGGCAGCAAAGTGGGTATGCGATTCATGTTGAAGCTGATGCATTGGGGGTTTAACAATTAGAAGAAAGAAGTTCCCTTTAGGTTTACAATGGTTTCTTTGAAGTGAGAATGGCAGATGGTAATGACAAGTTCATTAAATGGCTTCAGAGTGGGCGGATACATTTTTAAAATGTAAAAATCTGAAAATGACTGTATTAATAAATATAGGGGCAAGTTTTACATTTTCTGGAATCAGTGATCCTGTAAACCTCTTTGCAAGATCGCAGAATCCCAGTCAGGTAAGATACAAGATTGGCCTCATTTATTTGGTGTTAAGAGGGCAAAATTTAAATTAGTCTATATTGAATAGGCTGCAACACGAAATAGCGCTGCCACCACAAAATCAGTGAAAACCTGCGCTAACCCAATAATGCATCAGGTATAGTGGGCATTCTGCTTATTTGTCCAGATAATGGTCATTATACTCTTGGGGTCCCTGCAATGCACCAGTATTACTAAAGTAAAAATCAAATGGAAGATCCTGCACACCTAAACTGGAGACTACAGCAAAAAATTGCTGGGTGCATCACAAACTGTAGCCAGCAGCATACACACACGACAAAGAAAAACTGGACACACCAGGCTTGAAAACAGACCATTTAATTTGTGATGTTTCTGTACCTTGTGGCACCTTCCCAGACAACTAATTATTATTATATTATTACTATATCACTTCCACACTTTCTAGTACTGTATGTTACCCCCCTAAGTTCATTGTAATCTCTATGGGGCAGGGACCTCTTTCCTCATGTTACTGTTCAAGCACTTGTTATATTTGATGATGCACATACTTATTTATATATTTATGAATTCTTTTTGTCCCCTGAACGGCTTTTCATATCTATATGTTCAGCACTGCGTCCCCAAGTGGCGCTATATAAATAAACATATACATACATTACTATGGAATTAGGTCACAGCTCAGTCTAAGTGACTGTTATAAAGAAAAAAAAAACTAGTGCTCTATATATTAAGGTAGTCATGTATATAAAATTCATGTGATAATCACCATTAAATGCTCCAAGAGGGTATTTATATCAAGTTTATGACCTGCATGTTAATTACTTTTTGCAGTGATGCCCTTGTAGACCATTCCTTTTTCTATTTTTTACTTCAAATGCGACGGTGGAGGGCACGGGAGGGTAAGAGCATCAGCAATCAACTGTTACTAAACAGTTGATCGTGCGTATGCAGTAAAGATCGCCAATCAGTTGTTTTAAAGTTCTTTGGTTTGGTTTAGACTTTTAAACAGCTAAATGTGCACATTTTACTGCATACGTGTGATCAGAGTTTAGAAACAGCTGATCATGGATGCTCTTGTGAGAGGAGTGGTGTAGGTCAGGGGCCCGGCCTTGAATCTTGCAGGGGGGCCCGGCCTCCAATCTTGCAGGGAGGCCCAGGCCTCTGCAGTTACGCACCTGCAAAAGTTAGAAAAAAAACATTCAAATGCACCATATGAGTTTGTGCTTGCATTTATATGCATTTAATGCAGTTGTATTTTTTTTTATCTTCCCCATTGATTTTAATTAAGTGCATTATTGCACTAAATTGCATGCAGCAAGTTATTGCAAAACGCACCACCTAGAAATGCAGGAGTGTGAACGTTATTATAGCATTCCTATACACACAGTAGTGTGAACGTTATTAAGGCATTCCTATACACAAAGTAGTGTGAACGTTATTGTGACATTCCTATACACACAGTAGTGTGAACGTTATTAAGGCATTCATATACACACAGCAGTGAACATTTATGGCATTCCTAAAACACAGTAGATGAATGTTATTGTGGCATTCCTATACACACAGTAGTGTGAACATCATTATTATGGCATTCCTATACACACAGTGTGTGAACATCATTATTATGGCACTAGACATTAAGCCCGCTACAATAACGGGCGCTAGAAGCACAGAGTGCCCCCTTAGTGTCCCAAGGCCATAGTCCTCCTCCATGTCCAAAGGCCAGAGTACGCTCTTACTGTCCCAAGGCCCGAGTCCCCCCTCTGTCAAGGCAGGGGCCCCCTCGTCCCAAATCCAGAGGCCCCCTCTGTCCCCAATCCAGGGGCTCCCCTTGTACCAAATCCAGCCCCCCTCTGTACCAAATCCAGGCCCCCCCTGTCCCAAATCCAGGGGGCTCCCTCTGTCCCAAATCCAGGGAGGCCCCTCGGTCCCAAATCCAGGGGGCCCCCTCTGTCCCAAATCCAAGGGCCCCCCATCTGTCCTGAATCCAGGGCCCCCCATCTGTCCCAAATACAGGGTCCCCTCTGTCCGAAGCAACCTTACCTGCAGTCTGTTTAATTGCGTTCTCTTCCGTGTGTTTCGTGTGTTTCCCTCTAGTGGTGAGTCAATAGGAAATGCATAGACTCTCCTCTAGTGGTGAGTCAATAGGAATGCAGAGACTCTCCCTCTAGTCGTGAGTCCATAGGAACCGCAGGTGACACCACACACACGGACACAGGGACGCACACTTAGGGTTTATTATATATGATTCTATACACAGTAGTGTGAACTCACTATTATGGCATTCCTATAACACGTTGTGTGAACATCACTATTATGGCATTCCTATACACACAGTAGAGTGAACATCACTATTATGGCATTCCTTACACACAGTAGTGAACATTTATGGTTCATACATACAGTAGTGTGACATCATTATTATGGCATTCCTATCACACAGTAGTGTGAACATCATTATTATGGCATCTATACACACAGTAGTGTGAAACATCATTATTTGGCATTCCTATACACACAGTAGTGTGAACATCATTATATGGCATTCCCCACACTAGTGTGACATCATTATTATGTCATTCCTATACACACAGTAGCGTGAACATCACTATTATGGCATTCCTATACACACAGTAGTGTGAACGTTAGTATGTCATTCCTATACACACAGTAGTGTGAACGTTATTATGCATTCCTATACACAGTATGCTTGTGAAGGTTCTCATTCATCCGGTCATGGTATATCTGTTGTATTCAATAGATCAACTGGACTTGAAATGTAGTTCTTGAAGACGTTTCGCTAGTCATCCGACTGGCTTTCTCAATTCAGAATGACTTGTACAAGAATCTGTGGCAATTATGTACCCTGGAAAATCCCAATTAGCATATCACAGCAGGTGGTGTTAAGGGTGTGATTAGATAGTGGCTAGAGAGGTGTTATAGGAACGCCCAGAGTAAGGTGTTTAAACAGCATTGTACATGGCAGACAGACCAAAACATTAAATTCACAAAGGAAGAGGTACAAAACAACAAACTGGCTTTCTTGGACTGCTGGTAGAAGTTAAGGAAAATGGGAAACTGGAAGTAGAGGTTTACAGAAAAACCAACACACACGATCAGTATTTGATGTTTGACTCCCACACACCTTTAGATCACAAGCTGGGTGTCATCAGAACCCTGCAATACAGAGCTGATAACATCCCCACTAGCACAGAGGCGAAGGCAAAGAAATGAACATCTCACGAGGAGCCCTTAAAACATGTGGGATATGCAGACTGGGCCTTTGTCAAAGAAGTAGAAGGAAGAAAAGAACACGAATACCAACAGTGAAGGGGAAAAGCAAGACAGGAGGAAGAACATGGTCATCCCATATGTAGCAGGGGTCTCCGAGAAATTAAGAAGAATTTTCAAAAAACACTGTATCCCTGTTGCTAAATCAAAACAACACATTGAGGTAGCAATTGGTATATCCGAAAGACCCAATACCAAAACACAAGAAAAAGCGACCTCACATGCGCAGTGCAGTGAAGAGTGTTCTGATTTGTATGTGGAGAGACCAAACAGCAACTGCACCAACGTATGGCCCAGCACAGAAGAGCCTTTTCCTCGGGTCAGGACTCAGCCGTGTACCTGCTTTAAGGAAAAAGACATACCTTTGAAAACTTTCAACATCCTTTCGAAAGGACAAGACTGGTTCAAAAGAGGTGTCAAGGACGCCATTTATTTGAAAATAAAGAAACCAAAGCCTGAATGAGGTGAGGGGTCCAGTTGATCAACTGAATACAACAGATATTACACACAGTAGTGTGAACTCATTATTATGGCATTCCAATACCACACGTAGTGTGAACGTTTATATTGTCATATCATTATACAACAGTAGTGCGAACATCATTATTAGGCATTCCTATACACCAGTAGTGTGAACATCAGTATTATGGCATTCTATACACACAGTAGTGTGAACAGTTTTATGGTATTTCTATACAAACAGAGGTGTGAACGTTATTATGTCATTCATACACACAGTAGTGTGAAATCATTATCAGGCATTCCCATACACACAGTAGTGTAACGTTATTATGTCATTCATATACACACAGGAGTGTGAATATCATTATTATGGTATTTCATACACACAGTAGTGTAAACGTTATTATGTCATTCATATCACACAGTGTGTGAATATCATTATTATGGTATTCCTTACACATGTAGTGTAAACGTTATTATGTCATACTAACACAGTAGTGTAAACATTATTATGTCATCCTATACACACAGTAGTGTGAATGTTTATGGCATTCCTTACACATAGTAGTGTGAACATTACTATTATGGTATTCCTAACACACAGTATACTGAACATTATGATGTCACATATTACACCAGCAGTGTAACGTTTATGTTCATCTATACACGCAGTAGTGTGAACATCATTATTATGGCATTCCTATACACACAGTATAGTGACATTATTATGTAATTCATATACACACAGTAGTGTGAAACATCATTATTATGGCATTCCTATACACACAGTAGTGTGAACATTATAGCCATTCATATACACACAGAGTAGTGTAAACATCATATTATGGTATTCCTATGCACACAGTATAGTGAATATTATTATGGCATTCTATACACACAGTAGAGTGAATGTTATTATTGTCATTCATATGCACACAGTAGTGTGAACATCATTATTATGGTATTCCTTATACACACAGTTTGTGAACGTTATTATGGCATCATACACAAGTAGTTGAACGTTTGTTCACACTACTGTGTGTATAGAACATGCCATAATAATGTTCACACTACTGTGTGTATATGAATGACATAATAATGTGCACTCTAATGTGTATAGGAATGCCATAATAAATGTTCACACTACGTGTGTATAGGAATGCCATAATAATGATGTTCACCAACTGTGTGTTAATCAATACATAATAATGTTCACTCTACTGTGTGTATAGGAATGCCATAATAATGTTCACTATACTGTGTGCATAGGAATGCCATAATAATGTTCACACTACTGTGTGTATAGGAATACCATAATAATGATGTTCACACTACTGTGTGATATGAATGCATAATAACGTTCACACTACTGTGGTATAGGAATGCCATAATAACGTGCACATACGTGTGTTATAGGAATACCATAATAATGATGTTCACACTACTGTGTGATATGAATGACATAATAACATTCATCTACTGTGTGTATAGGAATGCCATAATAATGTTCACACTACGTGTGATAGGAATCCATAATAATGTGTTCACACTACTGTGTGTATATGTATGACATAATAATGGCACTATACTGTGTGTATAGGAATGCCATAATAATGATGTTCACACTACTGGTGTATAGGAATGAATTATAATGTTCACACTACTGTGTGTATATGAATGACATAATAATGTTCACTATACTGTGTGTATAGGAATGCCATAATAATAACGTTCACACTACTGTGTGTATAGGAATGACATAATAATGTTCACACTACTGTGTGTATATGAATGACATAATAATGTCACTAATGTGTGTTAGGAATACCTAATAATGGTCACACTACTGTGGTATAGGAATGCCATAATAATGATGTTCACACTAATGTGTGTATAGGAATACCATAATAATGTTCACACTACTGTGTGTATATGAATGCCATAATAATGTTCACACTACTGTGTGTATAGGGCTATCATAATAATGATGTTCACACTACTGTGTGTATGAATGACTAATAACGTTACACTACGGTGGTATAGGAATGCCATAATAATGATATTCACACTACTGTGGTGTATATGAATGACATAATAAGTTCACACTATGTGTGTATAGGAATGCCATAATAACGTTTCACACTACTGTGTGTATAGGAATGACAATATATGTTCACACTACTGTGTGTATAGGAATGGACATAATAATGTGCACTATACTGTGTGTATAGGAATGCATAATATGTTCACACTACTGTGTTTATGGAATGCCATAATAATGATGTTCACACTAATGTGTGTATAGGAAATAATAATGTTCACACTATGTGGTATAGGGCTATCATAATAATGATGTTCACACTACTGTGTGTATATGAATGACCATAATAACGTTTACACTACTGTGTGTATAGGAATACTGAATAATGATGTTCACACTACTGTGTGTATATGAATGACATAATAACGTTCACACTACTTGGGTATATGAATGCATAATAACGTTCACACTACTGTGTGTATAGGAATGCCATAATAATGTTCACACTACTGTGTGTATAGAATGCCATAATAATGTTCACACTACTGTGTGTATAGGAATGCCTAATAATGATGTCACACTACGTGTGTATATAATTCATAATAATGTTCACTCTACTGTGTGTATAGGAATGCCATAATAATGTTCACTATACTGTGTGCATAGGAATGCCATAATAATGTTCACACTACTGTGTGTATAGGAATACCATAATAATGATGTTCACACTACTGTGTGTATATGAATGACATAATAACGTTCACACTACTGTGTGTATAGGAATACCATAATAATGATGTTCACACTACTGTGTGCATATGAATGACATAATAACATTCACTCTACTTTGTGTATAGGAATGCCATAATAATGTTCACTATACTGTGTGCATAGGAATACCATAATAATGATGTTTACACTACTGTGTGTATATGTATGACATAATAATTTTCACTATACTGTGTGTATAGGAATGCCATAATAATGATGTTCACACTACTGCGTGTATAGGAATACCATAATAACGTTCACACTACTGTGTGTATAGGAATGACATAATGTTCACACTACTGTGTGTATAGAAATGCCATAATAATGTTCACACTACTGTGTGTATATGAATGGCATAATAATGTTCATACTACTGTGTGTATAGGAATACCATAATAATGTTCACACTACTGTGTGTATAGGAATACCATAATAATGTTCACTATACTGTGTGCATAGGAATACCATAATAATGATGTTCACACTACTGTGTGTATATGAATGGCATAATAATGTTCATACTACTGTGTGTATAGGAATACCATAATAATGTTCACACTACTGTGTGTATAGGAATACCATAATAATGATGTTCACACTACTGTGTGTATATGAATGACATAATAATTTTCACTATACTGTGTGTATAGGAATACCATAATAACGTTCACACTACTGTGTGTATAGGAATGACATAATGTTCACACTACTGTGTGTATAGAAATGCCATAATAATGTTCACACTACTGTGTGTATATGAATGACATAATAATGTTCACTCTACTGTGTTTATAGGAATGCCATAATAATGTTCACTATACTGTGTGCATAGGAATACCATAATAATGATGTTCACACTACTGTGTGTATATGAATGACATAATAACGTTCACACTACTTTGTGTATATGAATGCCATAATAACGTTCACACTACTGTGTGTATAGGAATACCATAATAATGATGTTCACACTACTGTGTGCATATGAATGACATAATAACATTCACTCTACTGTGTGTATAGGAATGCCATAATAATATTCACTATACTGTGTGCATAGGAATACCATAATAATGATGTTTACACTACTGTGTGTATATGAATGGCATAATAATGTTCACACTACTGTGTGTATAGGAATGCCATAATAATGATGTTCACACTACTGTGTGTATATGAATTACATAATAATGTTCACTATACTGTGTGTATAGGAATGCCATAATAATGATGTTCACACTACTGCGTGTATAGGAATGACATAATAACGTTTACACTGCTGTGTGTATATGAATGACATAATAATGTTCAGTATACTGTGTGTATAGGAATACCATAATAGTAATGTTCACACTACTATGTGTATAGGAATGCCATAATAACATTCACACTACTGTGTGTATAGGAATGACATAATAATGTTTACACTACTGTGTGTATAGTAATGACATAATAACGTTTACACTACAGTGTGTATAGGAATACCATAATAATGATATTCACACTACTGTGTGTATATGAATGACATATACGTTTACACTACTGTGTGTATGGGAATACCATAATAATGATATTCACACTACTGTGTGTATATGAATGATGTGTGTATAGGAATGCCATAATAATGAGTTCACACTAATGTGTGTATAGGAATACCATAATAATGTTCACACTACTGTGTGTATAGGGCTATCATAATAATGATGTTCACACTACTGTGTGTATATGAATGACATAATAACGTTTACACTACTGTGTGTATAGGAATACCATAATAATGATGTTCACACTACTGTGTGTATATGAATGACATAATAACGTTCACACTACTTTGTGTATATGAATGCCATAATAACGTTCACACTACTGTGTGTATAGGAATGCCATAATAATGTTCACACTACTGTGTGTATAGAAATGCCATAATAATGTTCACACTACTGTGTATAGGAATGCCATAATAATGATGTTCACACTACTGTGTGTATATCAATTACATAATAATGTTCACTCTACTGTGTGTATAGGAATGCCATAATAATGTTCACTATACTGTGTGCATAGGAATGCATAATAATGTTCCACTACTGTGTGTATAGGAATACCATAATATGATGTTCACACTACTGTGTGTATATGAATGACATAATAACGTTCACACTACTGTGTGTATAGGAATGCCATAATAACGTTCACACTACTGTGTGTATAGGAATACCATAATAATGAGGTTCACACTACTGTGTCATATGAATGACATATAACATTCACTCTACTTTGTGTATAGGAATGCCATAATAATGTTCACTATACTGTGTGCATAGGAATACCATAATAATGATGTTTACACTACTGTGTGATATGTATCATAATAATTTTCACTATACTGTGTGTTAGGAATGCATAATAATGATGTTCACACTACTATGATGGTGTATAGAATACCATAATAACGTTCACACTACTGTGTGTATAGGAATGACATAATGTTCACACTACTGTGTGTATAGAAATGCCATAATAATGTTCACACTACTGTGTGTATATGAAGGCATATAATGTTCTACTACTGTGTGTATAGGAATACCATAATAATGTTCACACTACTGTGGTGTATAGGATACCATAATATGTTCCTATACTGTGTGCATAGGAATACCATATATAATGATGTTCACACTACTGTGTGTATATGAATGGCATAATAATGTTCATACTACTGTGTGTATAGGAATACCATAATAATGTTCACACTACTGTGTGTATGAATACCAAATAATGATGTTCACACTACTGTGTGTATATAATGACATAATAATTTTCACTATACGGTGTGTATAGGAATACCATAATACGTTCACCTACTGTGTTAGAGAATGACTAATGTTCACACTACGGTGTGTATAGAATGCCATAATAATGTTCACACTACTGTGTGTATATGAATGACATAATAATGTTCACTCTACTGTGTTTATAGGAATGCCATAATAATGTCACTATACTGTGTGCATAGGAATACCTATAATGATGTTCACACTACTGTGTGTATATAATGACATATAACGTTCACACACTTTGTGTATATGAATGCCATAATAACGTTCACACTCTGTGTGTATAGGAATACCATAATAATGAGGTTCACACTACTGTGTGCATATGAATGACATAAAACATTCACCTACTGTGTGTATGAATGCCATAATAATATTCACTATACTGTGTGCATAGGAATACCATAATATGATGTTTACACTACTGTGTGTATATGAATGGCATAATAATGTTCACACTACGGTGTGTATAGGAATGCCATAATAATGATGTTCACACTACTGTGTGTATATGAATTACATAATAATGTTCACTATACTGTGTGTATAGAAATGCCATAATAATGATGTTCACACTACTGGCGTGTATAGGAATGACATAATAACGTTTACACTGCTGTGTATTGAATGACATAATAATGTTCAGTATACTGTGTGTATAGGAATACATAATAGTAATGTTCCACTACTATGTGTATAGGAATGCATCAATAACATTCACACTACTGTGTGTATAGGAATGACATAATAATGTTTACACTACTGTGTGTATAGGTTGTTGTTATTTCCCACTACTGTGTGTATAGGAATCCATAAAACTGGTTCACACTACTGTGTGTATAGGAATCCATATAATGATGTTCACACTACTGTGTGTATAGGAATGCCATAATAATGATGTTCGCACTACTGTTGTATATGAATGACATAATAACGTTCACACTACTGTGTGATTGGAATGCCATAATAATGATGTTCACACTACTGTGTGTATATCTGTTGTATTCAGTTAGATCAACTGGACCCTCTCACCTCTATTCAGGCTTGGTTTCTTTTCTTTATTTCAAATAAATGGCGTCCTTGACACCTCTTTTGAACCAGTCTTGTTCCTTTCGAAAGGATGTTGAAAGAATTTTCAAAGGTATGTACTTTTTCCTTAAAATGCAGGTACACGCGGCTGATTCCTGACCCGAGGAAAAGGCTCTTCTGTGCTGGGCCATACGTTGGTGCAGTTGCTGTTTGGTCTCTCCCACATACAAATCAGAACACTCTTCACTGCACTGCGCATGTGATGTCGCTTTTCTTGTGTTTTGTGGTATTGGGTCTTTCTATACCAATTGCTACCTCAATGTGTGGTTTGATTTAAGCAGACAGGGATACAGTGTTTTTTGAAAATTCTTCTTAATTTCTCGGAGACCCCTGCTACATATGGGATGACCATGTTCTTCCTCCTGTCTTGCTTTTCCCCTTCACTGTTGGTATTCGTGTTCTTTTCTTTCCTTCTACTTCTTTTTGAACAAGGCCCAGTCTGCATATCCACATGTTTTAAGGGCTCCTCTGAGATGTCATTTCTTTAGCCTTCGCCTCTGTGCTAGTGGGGATGTTATCAGCTCTGTATTGCAGGGTTCTGATGACACCCAGCTTGTGATCTAAAGGGTGGTGGGAGTCAACATCAAATACTGATCTGTGTGTTTTGGTTTTCTGTAAACCTCTACTTCCAGTTTCCATTTTCCTTAACTTCTACCAAGCAGTCCAAGAAAGCCAGTTTGTTGTTTTGTACCTCTTCCCTTGTGAATTTAATGTTTTGGTCTGTCTGCCATGTACAATGCTGTTTTATAACACCTTACTCTGGGCGTTCCTATAACACCTCTTAGCCCTATCTAATCACACCCTTAACACCTGGCTGTGATATGCTAATTGGGATTTTCCAGGGTACATAATTGCCACAGATTCTTGTACAAGTCATTCTGAATTGAGAAAGCCAGTCGGATGACTAGCGAAACGTCTTCAAGAACTACATTTCAGTCCAGTTGCAATTGAATACAACAGATATACCATGACTGGATGAATGAGACCCTTCACAAGCATACTGTGTGTATAGGAATGCCATAATAACGTTCACACTACTGTGTGTATAGGATGACATACTAACGTTCACACTACTGTGGTATAGGAATGCCATATAGTGATGTTCACGCTACTGTGTGTATAGGAATGACATAATATGATGTTCACACTACTGTGTGTATAGGAATGCCATAATAATGATGTTCACACTACTGTGTGTATAGGAATGCCATAATAATGATGTTCACACTACTGTGTGTATAGGAATGCCATAATAATGATGTTCACACTACTGTGTGTATAGGAATGCCATAATAATGATGTTCACACTACTGTATGTATAGGAATGCCATAATAATGTTCACACTACTGTGTGTATAGATGCCATAATATGATGTTCACTCTACTGTGTGTATAGGAATGCCATAATAGTGATGTTCACACAACTGTGTGTATAGGAATGCCATAATAGTGATGTTCACACTACTGTGTGTATAGGAATCATATATAATAAAACCCTAAGTGTGCGTCCCTGTGTCGGTGTGTGTGGTCACTGCAGTTCCTATGGACTCACGACTAGAGGGAGAGTCTCTGCAGTTCCTATTGACTCACCACTAGAGGGAGAGTCTATGCAGTTCCTATTGACTCACCACTAGAGGGAGAAACACAGGAAACACACGGAAGGAGAACAGCAATTAAACAGACTGCAGGTAAGGTTGCTTCGGACAGAGGGGACCCTGTATTTGGGACAGATGGGGGGCCCTGGATTCAGGACAGATGGGGGGCCCTTGGATTTGGGACAGAGGGGGCCCCCTGGATTTGGGACCGAGGGGCCTCCCTGGATTTGGGACAGAGGGAGCCCCCTGGATTTGGGACAGGGGGGGGCCTGGATTTGGTACAGAGGGGGGCTGGATTTGGTACAGAGGGGGAGCCCTGGATTTGGGACAGAGGGGGGCCTCTGGATTTGGACAGAGGGGGCCCCTGGCCTTGGACAGAGGGGGGACTCGGGCCTTGGGACAGTAAGAGCGTACTCTGGCCTTTGGACATGGAGGAGGACTATGGCCTTGGGACACTAAGGGGGCACTCTGTGCTTCTAGCGCCCGTTATTGTAGCGGGCTTAATGTCTAGTGCCATAATAATGATGTTCACACTACTGTGTGTATAGGAATGCCATAATAATGTGTCACACTACTGTGTGATAGGAATGCCACAATAACATTCATACTACTGTGTGTATAGGAATGCCATAATAATGTTCACTGCTGTGTGTATATGAATGCCTTAATAACGTTCACACTACTGTGTGTATAGGAATGTCACAATAACGTTCACACTACTTTGTGTATAGGAATGCCTTAATAACGTTCACACACTGTGTGTATAGGAATGCTATAATAACGTTCACACTCCTGCATTTCTAGGTGGTGCGTTTTGCAATAACTTGCTGCATGCAATTTAGTGCATAAATGCACTTAATTAAATCATGGGGAAGATAAAAAAAAATACAACTGCATTAAAATGCATATAAAGCAAGCACAAACTCATATGGTGCATTTGAATGTTTTTTTTTCTATACTTTTGCGGTGCGTAACTGCAGAGGCCTGGGCCTCCCTGCAAGATTGGAGGCGGGCCCCCCTGCAGATTCAAGGCCGGGCCCCTTACCTACACCACTCCTCTCACAAGAGCATCCATGATCAGCTTTTTCTAAACAGCTGATCACACGTATGCAGTAAAATGTGCACATTTAGCTGTTTAAAAGTCCTAAACCAAACCAGAAGAACTTTAAAACTGATTGTGCGTATCTTTACTGCATA